>WNWK01021948.1:0-33329 GCA_009830355.1 Cherax destructor | reverse complement strand
GAATTTATATCATTGTGATGTAAAATGTTATATCACTGTGATGTAGAATGTTATATCATTGGATGAGAATGTTATATAACTGTGATGTAAAATTTATATCACTGTTTTAGAATGTTATATAACTGTGATGAGAATGTTATATCATTGGATGTAGAATGTTATATCTTTTTGGTGTGGAATGTTATATCTGTGATGTAGAATGTTATATAACTGTGATGTAGAATGTTATAAAACTTGATGTAGAATGTTATATCATTGTGATGAGAATGTTATATCACTGTGATGTAGAATGTTATATCACTGTGATGTAGAATGTTATATAACTGTGATGTAGAATGTTATATCACTGTGATGTAGAATGTTATATCACTGTGATGTAGAATGTTATATCACTGTGATGTAGAATGTTATATAACTGTGATGTAGAATGTTATATAACTGTGATGTAGAATGTTATATCATTGTGATGTAGAATGTTATATCACTGTGATGTAGAATGTTATATCACTGTGATGTAGAATGTTATATCACTGTGATGTAGAATGTTATACAACTGACTCTTAAAGCAGACTGCATCTTATTTATATCATAATCTAAAATAGTTTTTAGAAAATTTCATTTCTTTTGAAAATTCTAAATAAATACATGAATTATTAAAGTAAATTGAGTTTTTAGCCGATATGGAATATCGTCAGGTTAGCAAATTTTTAATATAAGTCTTGTTCTATGTAGATACATACATTTATTTGTTTATTTATTTATATAACTGGATTTATTATGGGTAATAAAGATATCCACTGCATCCAGGTATTATTTACCCCACAGTGTTGGTATTATCATACCACTGCACCCATGTATTATTTACCCCACAGTGTTGGTATTATCATACCACTGCATCCAGGTGTTATGTACCCCACAGTGTTGGTATTATCATACCACTGCACCCAGGTATTATTTACCCCACAGTGTTGGTATTATCATACCACTGCACCCATGTATTATTTACCCCACAGTGTTGGTATTATCATACCACTGCATCCAGGTGTTATGTACCCCACAGTGTTGGTATTATCATACCACTGCACCCAGGTGTTATGTACCCCACAGTGTTGGTATTATCATACCACTGCACCCAGGTATTATTTACCCAACAGTGTTGGTATTATCATACCACTGCACCCAGGTATTATTTACCCGACAGTGTTGGTATTATCATACCACTGCACTCAGGTATTATTTACCCGACAGTGTTGGTATTATCATACCACTGCACCCAGGTATTATTTACCCGACAGTGTTGGTATTATCATACCACTGCACCCAGGTATTATTTACCCAACAGTGTTGGTATTATCATACCACTGCACTCAGGTATTATTTACCCGACAGTGTTGGTATTATCATACCACTGCACCCAGGTATTATTTACCCGACAGTATTGGTATTATCATACCACTGCACCCAGGTATTATTTACCCGACAGTATTGGTATTATCATACCACTGCACCCAGGTATTATTTACTCAACAGTGTTGGTATTATCATACCACTGCACTCAGGTATTATTTACCCGACAGTGTTGGTATTATCATACCACTGCACCCAGGTGTTATGTACTCCACAGTGTTGGTATTATCATACCACTGCACCCAGGTATTATTTACCCCACAATGTTTGTATTAACACACCACTGCACCCAGGTATTATTTACCCCACAATGTTGGTATTAACACACCACTGCACCCAGGTATTATTTACCCCACAGTGTTGGTATTATCATACCACTGCACCCAGGTATTATTTACCCCACAATGTTTGTATTAACACACCACTACACCCAGGTATTATTTACCCACAATGTTGGTATTAACACACCACTGCACCCAGGTATTATTTACCCCACAATGTTTGTATTAACACACCACTGCACCCAGGTATTATTTACCCCACAATGTTTGTATTAACACACCACTGCACCCAGGTATTATTTACCCCACAATGTTGGTATTAACACACCACTGCACCCAGGTGTTATGTACTCCACAGTGTTGGTATTATCATACCACTGCACCCAGGTATTATTTACCCCACAATGTTTGTATTAACACACCACTACACCCAGGTATTATTTACCCCACAATGTTGGTATTAACACACCACTGCACCCAGGTATTATTTACCCCACAATGTTTGTATTAACACACCACTGCACCCAGGTATTATTTACCCCACAATGTTTGTATTAACACACCACTGCACCCAGGTATTATTTACCCCACAATGTTGGTATTAACACACCACTGCACCCAGGTGTTATGTACTCCACAGTGTTGGTATTATCATACCACTGCACCCAGGTATTATTTACCCCACAATGTTTGTATTAACACACCACTGCACCCAGGTATTATTTACTCCACAATGTTGGTATTATCATACCACTGCACCCAGGTATTATTTACCCCACAGTGTTGGTATTAACACACCACTGCACCCAGGTATTATTTACCCCACAATGTTGGTATTAACACACCACTTCACCCAGGTATTATTTACCCCACAGTGTTGGTATTATCATACCACTGCACCCAGGTATTATTTACCCCACAGTGTTGGTATTATCATACCACTGCACCCAGGTATTATTTACCCCACAGTGTTGGTATTATCATACCACTGCACCCAGGTATTATTTACCCCACAGTGTTGGTATTATCATACCACTGCACCCAGGTATTATTTACCCCACAGTGTTGGTATTAACACACCACTGCACCCAGGTATTATTTACTCCACAGTGTTGGTATTAACACACCACTGCACCCAGGTATTATTTACCCCACAATGCTGGTATTAACACACCACTGCACGCAGGTATTATTTACCCCACAATGTTGGTATTAACACACCACTGCACCCAGGTATTATTTACCCCACAGTGTTGGTACTAACACACCACTAGAGTTGCAACACTTGATGTCTTGTGGAGAAGAAAACAGTGTTGGAGGTTTTTGTTGATGGAATAAGTTTATTGTTGTCTTTAATTATCGCAAATATCTTCAGTTTTATGCCAATAAAGAAATTCTTCACTTAAATCTTTCATTATCGTGAACAAAGACGAAACAAAATAGTTAATAACAGTAGAGTTAATTTTGCTTCTAAACCCTTGAGATTTTTTACGGTATTTGTAAAGAATATCGAGAAAAAATTAGTGATGAAATACAGCTAATAAATGTAGGAAATTTTGGAAATTTGATTTTTTTATGAAGTCGTGAATTTTGTGTTAGTCTGTAACTAGACGATCAATGCAGAAAAAAATAACAAGTCTATTGCCAACATATTAATGCAACATTCTTGGCAATAGAGTTGTACAGTATTGGGGTAAAGATGCTGATCAGAAACTATGCAGCATTTCAACATTATTATCCATTGCACCTCCAGCTGACTCCACAAACCCACGAGTCTTCACCCTCAAACAGTCACTAACCTCACTTTCTCTCCTCTCACAAGTACATGTGATGGCACTTTCTCTCCTCTCACAAGTACATGTGATGGCACTTTCTCTCCTCTCACAAGTACATGTGATGGCACTTTCTCTCCTCTCACAAGTACATGTGATGGCACTTTCTCTCCTCTCACAAGTACATGTAATGGCACTTTCTCTCCTCTCACAAGTACATGTAATGGCACTTTCTCTCCTCTCACAAGTACATGTAATGGCACTTTCTCTCCTCTCACAAGTACATGTGATGGCACTTTCTCTCCTCTCACAAGTACATGTGATGGCACTTTCTCTCCTCTCACAAGTACATGTGATGGCACTTTCTCTCCTCTCACAAGTACATGTGATGGCACTTTCTCTCTCTCACAAGTACATGTGATGGCACTTTCTCTCCTCTCACAAGTACATGTGATGGCACTTTCTCTCCTCTCACAAGTACATGTGATGGCACTTTCTCTCCTCTCACAAGTACATGTGATGTCATTTTCTCTCCTCTCACAAGTACATGTGATGGCACTTTCTCTCCTCTCACAAGTACATGTGATGGCACTTTCTCTCCTCTCACAAGTACATGTGATGGCACTTTCTCTCCTCTCACAAGTACATGTGTACTTGTGAGAGGAGGGAACCTTGTCTTAATAAAAGTTTGTTTTACAAACGTGTGTTTTCTTCACAGTCGTCGGCTGAAGGTTGCTTAGATCACTGGTGAACACTGTTGTAACAGCAGATGGTATCACAATACCTACCAGCTGTACATGATTAAAAACCACAAAAGCAGATTAAGAGTCTATACTTTGAATATGGTTTATAACCCTCCATGTAAACACACACCCGAGCTCACTTTTTAAGAGAGGAACTTGAAATGTTAAAGATATTGAAGGTATTCCTCAGCGTCCTGGAAACAGACCGGGTCTCCCCCACCTCCCAGACCCTTGCCAAGTTTACTGCTTCCTCGTGAGTATAAAAATATTTACAAGGACTCGAGCCGAGGAACGCGAACACTCTCACTGAGGATTTGTTATTATAATGATATTTAGATGTAAAAGCTAAATTCATGGGTGTATGGAAAGCACTCAGGTTTGATTCAAGGAGGAGAGGACAGGTCCAGTTCCTTGCATCAAGAGCCCCTCACCGGCATCAAGGAACCATCCTAGAGGTCTCACACGGGAACAAATTGTTAAGCAGTCAGGCTGATACGAAATACTATGGAAAAATGGAAGCTTTGTTTGTTACATTGTTTTACTTGGAAATCAAACATTTAAAGTCTATAGAGTACATGGTAAGTATAGGTAATATATTCAGAAGAACAAGTGATGAGTCGTGAGGTGTGATGAGTCATGAGGTGCTAAACGAGCTGTGTCAGGTGAGGAGGAAGGTGTTGAGGAACATGTGAGTGATGGTCTCTGGTGTGAACGAGCGCCGGTTCCAGGCAGTTTCTTCTGTTCCTGAATTTTTCATGGATAACCATGCCCGTCCTGGCCTTGTTGATATTGTTAGTGCGTCAAACATATCCGTATTTGTATATGCATGTTGACAAATCCATAGTAATCTTCACATTGCCCACCGTATTACAATTTCTATAAGGAATGAGTGAGATGAATGCGTTAACCTTCTTAGACCCAGTAATGTCTTTGATAGAAGTGGAAGTGAAGGTAGCGGTTATGTAGCCGACTTTCTTGACTAACCTGGAAACATTCTAGAGAAGATTAAGCAACAGTTAGTACCTGTATCGACTCTCGGGGCTTTAATTATTCTCTCTGCTTCTTTCTGTAATGAAAATGACAGGTAAAAACAAATTGAGGATAATTTGAAGTTGAGTCACTCAACTTGCAGGAAACCCGGACTGCAGATTGCAAGAGCCCTAAGACAAACACCTTTGTGAAAAGACACTTGTGTACATTTGAAGACATTAATTAAAGGAAAAGTTTCGCTACGAGTGTCTTCAAGAGTTCTAAGTCAGAATAAGCTAAAACAGGTTATTAAATAGTGAACAGTGCAAGTGACCCTAAGCAAGTGAGGTAAGGGAGGAAAAATAGGTGTGTAGTGAGACCAGGAAAGAATGAGGTCATTCTGGTTGATTGGTTTACGGTCACACTAAATTGAAGGAAGCTGTTAGTGGTGTTTTGTATATAAAAACATTGAGGAAAGGAAGAGTGCTGTTGTTTTAATCTTCTAAACTGTACTGCATGAAAGGCTCAATAGCTCTGAGATCGTCTTTGAGCTGAAAGAAACACAATAATGGAAGATTACGAGGAGTCTTCGGCCTCAAAGATCTCCATGATATGTGGAACATGTGATGTTCTCTGTCTTAGAAACATCATTTGAAGAAGAAGCCAACTGAGATCGGAGATCTCTCTTCTTTGCCAGCTAAGATTCAGTTCTCTGTTCTAGGCAAACTGAGACTGTAATGTCGGCGTCTCCCCACTTTCAGCAACTGTACCTTCAAAAAGAGGTAGAAAGGAGATTCAACCGCTTAAAGGGTGTGGTTATCTCTGGAACAAGGAGGTGGAACACAGCCTCGACTAAGATGAGACGCGCAACACTGACTGGAAGCTGGTGGGAAGTGAGCTGAGGCAGAAGACGAGGAAGGCTCAGGAGACTGCTGTGAGAACCACCAACTCCTCCTTTGTGCTGCCTGATTAAAGTACGTCGTCAATCACCGACAACGACGCGACAAATGACACCAGTGAAGGTAAGAACATTGTTCTTGTGGGACAGGAGTAAAGGGAGACAGAGGAGTGGGAGACAGAGGAGTGGGAGACAGAGGAGTGAAGGGGAGACAGAGGGTGGTCGCTTCTCTTGGGGCAGTCGGCATCCAGGCTACCATTATACGTCATGACCACAGTATGAATGGTAATGGGACCCACCCTATTATTGCCTCATTGCTAGAGGCACTGATGCTGGCAGGCTTAGAAATGAGGATCTGATTACAAGAATAGGGCAGAGATAAACATAATTAGGAAGACGGAAAGGATCCCTCTAATATCGGCAATTTGCTAAGAAGAAGTGTTGGAAATGAATGGTTATCCAGAAGAAGTGGTGTTAATTGTTGGCTGGACAAGCTTTGCAAGGATATTAAAAATGGACCTATTATATGGTAGAAATGACGTGTATGTCAGTGATAAGTTCACTTACCTAGGACGGAAGTGCAGCTTCAGCTAGGTCAGTGGAGGTGTTGTTAGAGCTTCAAACTAGAAAAAGTTACAGGTATGGGTTTTTAAAAAGAAACGGATTGTGGATTTTTATTTAGGCTGAATTGTATAGTGATTTTTAATAATTAATATCAAGTAACAATGGGTGAAGATAAAAAAAAATATTGAAAAGTAAAGGATGGACTACAGGAAGTTGCAGATCAATTTTATATATATATATATATATATATATATATATATATATATATATATATATATATATATATATATATATATATATATATATAGTAATATATATATCTTTTAATTTTATATTATATATTTTTTCATTTAGAATGTAAGAATTTAATTTGCCAAGAAATTGAACTCACTTTTACAAGGAATTTAATTTAGCCTAATCTAAAATTTTTAGTACGTTACTATTATAACAAATGAATTTTTCGTTATGTTCAGAATGATTGAAATTATTGCATACAATTACTTGTCACATGGAGGTAGCCTATTTAAACCAAAATCTAAGTTTACTAATCGGCAGCTATATATTATATTTATATATTATAAAAAAAAAAAAAAATATAATAAATGAAATAGTGTTAGAATGAGGGTGACGTGAATCATTAGTTTGAGTGAATAAGATTGTCAAAGAGCAGAGGTGACTATCGAGTGCTAAGTATGTCAGGAGGTGACTATCGAGTGCTAAGTATGTCAGGAGGTGACTATCGAGTGCTAAGTTGTCAGGAGGTGACTATCGAGTGCTAAGTATGTCAGGAGGTGACTATCGAGTGTTAAGTATGGCAGGAGATGACTATCGAGTGCTAAGTATGTCAGGAGGTGACTATCGAGTGCTAAGTATGCAGGAGGTGACTATCGAGTGCTAAGTATGTCAGGAGGTGACTATCGAGTGCTAAGTATGTCAGGAGGTTACTATCGAGTGCTAAGTATGGCAAAGGTGACTATCGAGTGCTAAGTATGCAGGAGGTGACTATCGAGTGCTAAGTATGTCAGGAGGTGACTATCGAGTGCTAAGTATGTCAGGAGGTGACTATCGAGTGCTAAGTATGTCAGGAGGTGACTATCGAGTGCTAAGTATGTCAGGAGGTGACTATCGAGTGCTAAGTATGTCAGGAGGTGACTATCGAGTGCTAAGTATGTCAGGAGGTGACTATCGAGTGCTAAGTATGGCGGAGGTGACTATCGAGTGCTAAGTATGTCAGGAGGTGACTATCGAGTGCTAAGTATGGCAGGAGGTGACTATCGAGTGCTAAGTATGGCAGGAGGTGACTATCGAGTGCTAAGTATGGCAGGAGGTTACTATCGAGTGCTAAGTATGGCAGAGGTGACTATCGAGTGCTAAGTATGGCAGGAGGTGACTATCGAGTGCTAAGTATGCAGGAGGTGACTATCGAGTGCTAAGTATGCAGGAGGTGACTATCGAGTGCTAGTAGGGCAGGAGGTGACTATCGAGTGCTAAGTATGGCAGGAGGTGACTATCGAGTGCTAAGTATGGCAGGAGGTGACTATCGAGTGCTAAGTATGCAGGAGGTGACTATCGAGTGCTAAGTATGGCAGGAGGTGACTATCGAGTGCTAAGTATGGCAGGAGGTGACTATCGAGTGCTAAGTATGGCAGGAGGTGACTATCGAGTGCTAAGTATGGCAGGAGTGACTATCGAGTGCTAAGTATGGCAGGAGGTGACTATCGAGTGCTAAGTATGGCAGGAGGTGACTATCGAGTGCTAAGTATGGCAGGAGGTTACTATCGAGTGCTAAGTATGGCAGGAGGTGACTATCGAGTGCTAAGTATGGCAGGAGGTGACTATCGAGTGCTAAGTATGCAGGAGGTTACTATCGAGTGCTAAGTATGGCAGGAGGTGACTATCGAGTGCTAAGTATGGCAGGAGGTGACTATCGAGTGCTAAGTATGTCAGGAGGTGACTATCGAGTGCTAAGTATGTCAGGAGGTGACTATCGAGTGCTACACTCAGGAATTCAAGTTGTTCTATGTTGAGAGAAATACGTACCAGGTGGCGATAAATATCAGAAACAATTTTAATTGCTGGTATGAAGGTTGGAGGAACACGCACAGGAGCACAATTTGTAGAGGAACGACACGAAGAGTTGGTTTGAGGTGTGATATGCAGACTTCCGAACTTAGAGACCAAAACAGACTTTGAGAGAAAATTGTCTAGACATCGAGGCTGGATAATGTAGTAATTTTAGGAGATTTTAGTCGAATTGAAATTCCTTGACTGGAAATCTGGATCACAGTTTTGGATCAACTAGAGGTTATCCAAGACTGTTTTTTAAAGCAGTTTGTGACACAACGAGGGAAGTATTCTAGTCAGGATAATATAGTAAGCGTCCCAGATTTGCTTTCAGCAGATTACAGGTGACTTTGAAATCACCTGTCATGTGTTAAGATAAGATTTGTTGGGATTTTTAACTCGGAGTGTTAGTCACCCAGGCTAACCCGAGAAAGTCAGAGTCATCAGGACTATCTGTCTTATTTTCACTGGGGTCCTTCAGTCTTGTTCCCCAGGATGCGACCCACACCAGTCGACTAACACCCAGGTACCTACTTACTGCTAAGTGAACAGGGACAGCTGGTGTAAGGAAACACACCCAATGTTTCCACCCGACCGGGGATTGAACCACGGACACACTGTTGACTGGGAAACGGAGAGAACCATTAACATGGCAGTTGACGTTTCGCCAACGGCTTTATAAATACAATACAAGGACATAATGGGAAGAATGTAGAATTATCTGCAAAAGATGAGGTAATGAGTCCCTCAGTTTTGGGAGTTGGTGAAGAGCACCTTAGTCTTGAAGAACAAGGTGCGGGAAATCAAGGAAGTCAACTGATTTCCGTATTCGTTAAGGGAAGGAGGGGGAGGGGTAACGTAACATGAGAATCGAGGGTAGGCAGTATACCCACTATGCCTACATCCGATGTTACCATATTTCCTTATCCACTCTTAATTTATAAGACTAATTTAGTAATGAAGCTTCTGTAGGCTAAAAATACACTATTTCTTATAAGTATTTAAGCCAGTGGTTCTTAACCTGGGTTCGATCAAACCCCAGGGGGTTCGGTGAGTCAGTCTCAGGGGTTCGGCGGAGGTCTCACACACACAATGGTACTTCTGTACCATTGTAACATTCCGTGGTCATCCCGGGAAAGGTGCATAATCGTGTTTTTGTCTTGCGTGTGGAATTAGCCCTGTTTTTGGAGAACACCAACATTGTCATGCAGATTGCTTCGAAAATTCTGAGTTCATTCTCATTTTGGCGTACATGGCCGTTCACGTTCAGTGTTGCCACACCAGATGTCAATGATAAATACCTCGACGAAATCAATGAACTTCATCAGAGTCAGGTTCAACAGCAACTCTTCAGAACAACAACGCTCTCAACGTTTTGGTGTCACCAAATCGTAGCGTAGCCTCTTATTGCTAAGAAAGTCCTTGAGATACTCACGCCGTGTGTTACAACGTATCTTTGCCAGCAATCCTTTTCCAGGATGGTAGACATCAAAACCAAGAAAAGGAACAGACTTTGTTGCGAAAATGATATGAGAGTGGCACTTGCCAAGGGAAGAGTGGCACTTGCCAAGGTGAGAGTGGCACTTGCCAAGGTGAGAGTGGCACTTGCCAAGGTGAGAGTGGCACTTGCCAAGGTGAGAGTGGCACTTGCCAAGGTGAGTGGCACTTGCCAAGGTGAGAGTGGCACTTGCCAAGGTGAGAGTGGCACTTGCCAAGGTGAGAAATGGCACTTGCCAAGGTGAAGGTGGCACTTGCCAAGGTGAAGTGGCACTTGCCAAGGTGGAGGGCACTTGCCAAGGTGAGATGGCACTTGCCAAGGTGAGAGTGGCACTTGCCAAGGTGAGAGTGGCACTTGCCAAGGTGAGAGTGGCACTTGCCAAGGTGAGTGGCACTTGCCAAGGTGAAGCCGCGCATTTCTGAACTTGTCTCTGAAAGTTAATAGCAAAAGTCATATTGATTTGCAGTTTTGATTGAAATCATATTCTGAAGAAATCGTACTTCATTTTTCCAATTACGAAGGTTCGGTAAATGCACGGATGAAACTTGCGGGGTTCAGTACCTCCAACAAGGTTAAGAACCACTGATTTAAGTTTAGTATCTAAAACTACCTTTCACAACCTACACATACCGACACCAGTGGGCACTTGTGGCAGCCACCCACGAGTGCTCACTGGGGGTCCCCTGTGAGCACTCGTGGGTGAAGATGTAGGCAACCAGATTCTGTCTAATTATGACAATCTATTAACAACCAAGTTAGTGGGTCAAAGCTGAATAGAACCAATGACTTATACAGTGTCTCGGTGTCTCTACTGGAGCAACGAGTTATAAACCCCACACTTCACGATGGTGAATATCTATCATTGAATGCGTATAAATGTGCGTTAATGGCGCTGGCCACTGTGAAGGTCTTCCACCAGCCTCCAGTTCATGAGATGCACCTTGCACCTGGCTGACACTGCCCTTGTGTCAAACTAGAGGTAAGATTCAGTTATTTAGAAATGGCTTGATTGGATCATTAACTAATCAGTCATACACCTAGACCCTCTATACAAAGGTGCTCGTCACCAACTCCAGAGATGAGGGACTCATTACCTCATCTTTTGCATATAATTCTGCCTTCTTCACATTATGTCCTTCTGTTGTATTGATAAAGCCACTGGTTGGTAAAATGTCCACAAATAGACACCCAGATGTTGCACATGTATCTAATTCTTCGTGATGAAAGTTGCAAAGGAATCAAAGACAAATCCGGATTTTTTTTTACAAATATATAGAACAAAATTAGAGAAACGTTAGTTCCAATTAGAAATAACTGGTCGGAATGCTTTCAGTTTCTAACAGTAATTTCCTTTCGGTCTTCACACAAGAAGCCAGTAATAACAACACGGTAATTAATATTGTAATGGACCTGAGGAAAAAAAATGATGTAATATGAGAGTCACTGGGGATATGGTTATTTAAACAGGTTGACCAGCTAAGGTAAATTAAGTTTCCAGGTCCCAAGGAACGTTTTTCAAGAGTTCTTCAAAATTTCGAAATGGGCAAAACGTTGTCAATAAAGGATCGCATTATACTGTATTTGTGTCTTTATCAATACAGTAACGTACGTAGATACCGAGGATAGTAAGAAGGTAGGAGCGAGAGTGGTGTGTACATGAGTGCTGGCACTCGAGGATTCCACAAGTGACACTGATTGTTAAGTGCCAGGCAATTAGAGGCAGTCACAACAAGTTTTTTTTTCATCACCATCACTGTGTGAGACACGTGTGAGACACGTGTGAGACACGTGTGAGACACGTGTGACACCTCCGTGTCTCATACACATATATACCAAATAATTCCATAAGCATCATCAAGAAATATTTATATACAAACCTAAAGCCTAGGGAGCGTCTGGGGCGTGGTTGATCGTCACAAATGACTCATTCCAGTGTCACTCCCCTTTATGGGAAGCCGCTGCCACTGCCGCTGCCACTGCCACTGCCGGTGCCACTCCCACTGTCACTGCCGCTGCCACTGTCACTGCCCCTGCCACTGCCGCTGCCACTGCCGAGGACCCGGGTCCTCTGGGGAACCTACCTGTACCAGTACCTGTACGCTTTCAGGATAAGTGAACAAATAAAAGTTTCAGAAAGTTTCTCTCTCTCTTCAACCTCCATCTCATTTCGTTTATTTCAAATTTTCTCCCTGAAATTTCTCTCTCTCTCTCTCTCTCTCTATCACCTCCAACACATACATTTCTTTTATTTCAAATTTCCATAACCTGAAATTTGCATACATCTTCCGTCCTTCTCAAAAATTTGCCTCAAAATTCTTTTAGATATTTTCGTGCAAAATTTGAGAGAGAGAGAGAGAGAGAGAGAGAGAGAGAGAGAGAGAGAGAGAGAGACACAAATATAATTTTATCAACTTTAAATTCAACTGCATTTACTGTTATTGTACTCTGCTAATGTTCCACTTACTGCTGTGGTTGCCAGGGTTGAGTCTCAGCTCCTGGCCCCGCCTCTTCGTTGGTGGTTACTGGGTTCACTCTCTTCTGCTTTCGACAGCCTTATCATATCTCTTCTTAAAGCTATGTATAGGTCGTTCCACTTCCTGACAACCCTAAGGCTGAAGAAATACTTCCTAACATCCGTGTGACTCACCTGAGTTTCCAACTTCCAGGTGTGCCCACGTGTTCCTTTCTTCTTTCTCTCAAACAATCTATCCCTGTTCACCCTGTCAATTCTTCTCAGTATTTTGAACGTTGTTATCATATCATCCTTAGTCCTTCTTTCCTCCAGTGTCGTCAAGTTGAGTTCCCTTAACCTCTCTACGTAGGATATCCCTCTTAGCTCCGGGACTAGTCTCGTTGCAAACCTCTGCATTTTCCTCATTTCCTTGACATGCTTGACCTGGTATGGGTTCCATACTGGTGACGCGTACTCCAATATGGGTCTGACTATACGGTGTACAGTGTCACGAGTGACCACTTACTTAGATGCCTAAAAGCTAGTCTTAGATTTGCTAGACGTGCATTTGCAGCAGTTATTTAATTGTGCGCCACAGGAGATATGCTTGGAGTAATATTCACCCCGAGGTCCTCTTTGAGTGAAGTCTGCAGCCTTTGTCCCCCAAGTCTGAACTCCGTTTGCGGTCTTCTTTGCCCTTCCCTAAACTTCATAACTTTGCACTCGTTGGGGTTAAAGTCCAGGATTTACTCTCTACTGTTGTTTCCATAAGGTATTCGAAACTCAGGACTATGTGGTCGCTAGCATCAAGGGGTCTTTCACATGTTATATCCCTATGTCAAAACCACTTAGGGTGAATACAAAGTCCAGCCTTGCTGGTTCATCCTTTCCTCTCTTTCCTTGGTTGTGCCCCTAACATGTTGGTCCATGAAATTCACCATTACTACCACAAGCTTCTTAACCCTTCACTTTTCTGGTCGCCCATAAGGTTGTAGGTTCCCCCAGTCAGTATCCTTCTGGCTAAAACCACCCATCATCAGTAGCTTTGCTGTGCTCATGTGACCTCTACTGACTACCCCAGTTAGTGCATTCATTGTTTTATTACATTCTTGGTCTATTTATGTTTAGTGGAGGGTTGTACAATACTGCTATCACTACATTGGAACCCCCAGGTCTTCAGTGTGTCTACTAAGTAGTCATTTTCTTCCTCTTTGTCCATTCCTTCCATCTACTCAAAGCTCCACTGGGTTCTGATAATCAATGCTCCTCCTCTTCTTCTGTTCCCTCCGTCTTTCCCAAGAATCCGATATCCAGCCGGGAAGATTGCATCTGTTATCGTCTCCATGAGTTCTGTCTCTGTGAGTACTTTGATGTCTGTGTGCTACTACAGACATGGGTTTATATGTGATACATTAAAATTTCATATAACATAGTATATTAGGTCCTTAAAAACGAAAGAACATAACGTTTAGTTTACTCTGACACTGAAATAAGAACAAAGAAGTGTCCAAAGAAGCTTTCCCTGGGACAACGTTTTGCTCTCTGTAGAGCTTCGCCATGACTAGATAAAGCTCTACACAGAGCTAAACATTGTCACAATAAAAGCTTGGTCTAATTTTTTGAAATTTGCTGCTTCATCCAGTTGCTTCTGAGCTCTGGCAGTTTATACTGAAGTGTCACCACTGCCTTGAAATCTTTCAATGCCATTTTATGAGCATTGTGGAGTAGTTCATTACTTCTGTCAAGGATGTGTGTGAGAGAGTGAGAGAGAGGAGAGAGAGACACACAGAAAGATGTTCTGATTGATTTTCACGGAACAATTGGATATATATATATATATATATATATATATATATATATATATATATATATATATATATATATATATATATATATATTCCAATTGTTCCGTGAAAATCAATCAGAATCATCAGTTTCTCTCTGTGTGTCTGTCTCTCTCCCCTCTCTCACTCTCTCACACATCCTGACAGAAGTAATGGGCTTCCCACGAATTTGTCTTCTATAAATGGCACTTGAAAAGATTTCAAGGGTGATCACTTATATATATATATATATATATATATATATATATATATATATATATATATATATATGTGTGTGTACTCACCTAATTGTACTCACCTAATTGTGGTTGCAGGGGTCGAGACTAAGCTCCTGGCCCCGCCTCTTCGCTGTCCGCTACTGGGTCTCTGCTCTCCTGCACCATGAGCTTTATCATACCTCGTCTTAAAACTATGTATGGTTCCTGCCTCCACTATATCTTTCTCTAGACTATTCCACTTCCTGACTACTCTGTGGCTGAAGAAATGCTTCCTAACATCCCTTTGACTCATCTGAGTCTTCAGCTTCCAGTTGTGTCCCTTGTTTCTGTGTTCCCTCTCTGGAACATCCTGTCACTGTCTACCTTGTCGATTCCCGCAGTATTTTGTATGTCGTTATCATGTCTCCTCTGACCCTTCTCTCCTCCAGTGTTGTTAGTCCTATTTCCCTCAACCTTTCTTCATAGGACAGACCCCTGAGTTGTGGAACTAGCCTTGTCGCAAACCTTTGTACTTTCTCTAGTTTCTTTACGTGCTTGACCAGGTGTGGGTTCCAGACTGGTGCTGCATATTCTAGTATGGGCCTGACGTACACGGTGTACAGTGTCTTGAACGATTCCTTGTTTAGGTAACGGAACGCTAATCTTAGGTTTGCCAGTCGCCCATATGCTGCCGCAGTTATCTGGTTGATGTGCCTCCGGAGACGTGCTTGGCGTTATACTCACCCCAAGGTCTTTCTCCTTTGCCGAGGTTTGTAGCCTTTGTCCACCTAGCCTGTACTCTGTCAGCGGTCTTATTTGCCCTTCTCCGATCTTCATGACTTTGCATTTGGTGGGATTGAATTCGAGAAGCCAGTTGCTAGACCAGATGTCAAGCTTGTCCAGGTCTGTTTGAAGTCCTGCTTGGTCCTCTTCCGATGTGATTCTCCTCATTAATTTCACATCATCTGCGAACAGAGATACTTCTGAGTCTATCCCATCCGTCATGTCGTTTACATATACCAAGAATAACACTGGTCCTAGGACTGACCCCTGCGGTACGCCGCTCGTCACAGGCGCCCACTATGATACCTCATCACGCACCATGACCCGTTGTTGCCTCCCTGTGAGGTATTCCCTGATCCATTCCAGTGCCCTTCCTGTTATACATGCTTGTTCTTCCAACTTCTTTACTAATCTCATGTGAGGAACTGTGTCGAAAGCCTTCCTGCAGTCCAGGAAAATGCAATCAACCCACCCTTCTCTCCCTTGCCTTACCTCTGTTACTTTATCATAGAACTCTAGGAGGTTTGTTACACAGGATTTGCCTTCCCGGAATCCGTGCTGTCTGGTGTTTATTATCCTGTTCAGCTCGAGGTGCTCCACCATTCTTTTCCTGATGATTTTCTCCAGGACTTTGCACACTATACATGTAAGTGACACCGGTCTATAGTTTAGTGCCTCTTTTCTGTCTCCTTTTTTAAAGATGGGAACTACATTGGCCTTCTTCCATACCTCAGGTGTGCTTGTGTGTGTGTGTGTTAGTTACCATTTTGTCCTAGGCACATGTCGATTAGACACTAGTGTGTGTGTGTGACTTCGAAATGTTTCCGCCCCGCCGGGAATTGAACCCGGGCCCTCCGTGCGTGAAGCGAGAGCTTTAGCCACCAGGCCACCGGGGCTGTGTTAGTTAGTTACCATTTTGTCCTAGGCACATGTCAATTAGACACTAGGCCTGTTGTATGTGTGTGTGTGTGTGTAAGGAAACACTTCGAAATGTTTCTGCCCCACCGGGAATTGAACCCGGCCCCTCCGTGCGTGAAGCAAGAGCTTTACCCACTAGGTGTGTGTGTGTGTGTGTGTGTGTGTGTGTGTGTGTGTGTGTGTGTGTACTCACCTATATGTGGTTGCAGGGGTCGATTCATAGCTCCTAGCTCCGCCTCTTCACTGGTCGATACTAATTCACTCTCTCCCTGTTCCATGTGCTTTATCATACCTCTTCTTAAAGCTATGTATGGAACTTGCTTCCCCTAATTCACTCTCCAGATTATTCCACTTCCTGACAACTCTAAGGCTAAAGAAATACTTCCTAACATCCCTATGACTCATCTGGGTTTTCAGCTTCCAATTGTGGCCCCTTGTTCCTGTATCCCATCTCTGAAACATTAGGGCCCTGTCCACCTTGTCAATTCCTCTCAGTATTTTATACGTTGTTATCATGTCCCCCCTGTCCCTCCTATCCTCTAGTGTCATCAGGTTGAGTTCCCTTAACCTCTCCTCATAAGACATACCTCTCTATTCCGGGACTAAGTGTGTTGCAAATTTTTGCACTTTCTCCAATTTCATGACGTGTTTGACTAGGTGAGGGTTCCATACTGGTGCTGCATACTCCAGTATTGGCCTGACACACACGGTGTACAATGTCGTGAATGACTCCTTACTCAGATGTCTAAACGCTAATCTCAGGTTTGCCAGTCGCCCATATGCTGCAGCACTTATTTGATTGATGTGTGCCTCAGGAGACATGTTCGTTATAATGCTTACCCCAAGATCCTTTTCTTTAAGTGACGTTTGCAGCCTTTGATTCCCTAACCTGTATGCCGTCTGTGGTCTTGTGTGTCCTTCCCCAATCTTCATGACCTTACACTTACTGGGGTTAAACTCCAGGAGCCATTTGTTTGACCAGACTTGTAGTCTGTCCAGATTCCCTTGTAATCTTAACTGATCCTCGTCCGCTTGTATTCTCCTCATCAGTTTCACATCATCAGCGAACAGTGACACTTCTGAATCTATTCCTTCCATCATGTCATTCACATATATAAGAAACAGCACCAGACCTTGGACTGACCCTTGTGGAACCTCACTCGACACATGCGCCCACTCTGACACTTCATCACGTACCAACACTCGTTGTTTCCTTCCTTTCAGGTATTCCCTGATCCATTGCAGTACTTTCCCTATTATTCCTGCCTGCTCCTCTAATTTTTGCACCAGTCTCTTGTGTGGTACTGTGTCAAAAGCCTCCTTGCAGTCCAAAAAGATGCAATCTACCCATCCCTCTCTCTCCTGTGTGTGTGTGTGTACTCACAGAATTGTACTCACCTAATTGTGGTTTTAGGAGTCGAGACTCAGCTCCTGGCCACGCCTCTTCACTGATCGCTACTGGGTCCTCTCTCTCCGTGATTCATGAGCTTTATCATACCTCGTCTTAAAGCTATGTATGATTCCTGCCTTCACTACATCACTTGCTAGACTATTCTACTTTTTGACTACTCTATGGCTGAAGAAGTACTTCCTAACAGCCCTTTGACTCATCTGAGTCTTCAACTTCCAATTGTGACCCATTGTTTCTGTGTCCCCTCTTTGGAACATCCTATCTCTATCCACTTTGTCTATTACACGCAGTATTTTGTATGTCGTTATCATATCTCCCCTAACCCTCCTGTCCTCCAGTGTTGTTAGGCCGATTTCCCTTAACCTTTCTTCGTACACATTTCCACTTAGCTCTGGAACTAACCTTGTCGCAAACCTTTGCACTTTCTCTAATTTCTTGATGTGCTTGACCAGGTGTGGGTTCCAAACTGGTGCTGCATAATCTAGCATGGGCCTGACGTACACGGTGTACAGTGTCTTAAACGATTCCTTACTAAGGTATCGGAACGCTATTCTCAGGTTTGCCAGGCGCCCATATGGTGCAGCAGTTATCTGGTTGATGTGTGCTTCCGGAGACGTGCTCGGTGTCATACTCACCCCAAGATCTTTCTCCTTGAGTGAGGTTTGCAGTCTTTGGCCACCTAGCCTATACTCTGTCTGCGGTCTTCTTTGCCTTTCTCGATCTTCATGACTTTGCATTTGGTGGGATTAAATTCGAGTAGCCAGTTGCTGGACCAGGTGTCCAGCATGTCCAGGTCTCTGAGAAGTCCTGCCTGGTCCTCATCTGATTTAATTCTCCTCATTAACTTCACATCATCTTCGAACAGGGACACTTCTGAGTCTATCCCTTCCGTCATGTCATTCACATATATTGGTTCTAGGACTGAGCCCTGTGGGACCCCGCTCGTCACAGGCGCCCACTATGATGTGTGTGTGTGTGTAGAGTGAATTTATTTTGTGTATTTTTGTGCAATTATATATGAAGAACTTACTAAACTTTTGTGTTATTTCTGCACATTAAACTTGCGATCCATATCTCAAGTAATTACTTAGAGTGTGCGATCAAGTGTGCTTAATTTTCTGGCCATGCCTGGAACCAGCCAGTAATATTTACTGACTACAACAATTACCTAAATCACCAGTCTTTTATTTCTGGTCTGCGTGTTCTAGCAAGCTGCCTCTCTTCTGCTGCTGCATTAAAATGCTGCTTCAACACTCACGTATGAACCTCAATATTATCATCAACTTATTTTGTCAAACCAACTGATTTCTTCGCGTGTCTAATTTTTTTTTTGTTTTTTTTTTTGAGATCACGTTTCGTGTTGTGGAAAATGTTGCAAGTAGACAGTTTTGCAGATTTTTGTGCTTAAACGCAATATTTTGCCAGACTTCATTTAAATTTCTTGCAGTTATAGTACATATATATTCATTTTTTTGTGTATTTTCAAATGCATTTTTTTCTCTTATCCCGGTATTGGAAGATTTTTTAATATGTTTGTTATTCTTTTTTTATATAATTTAATTAATTCATGTGATGACGTCTGCTATGACTATGTGTTTCTTAGTAATGTATTTTTTTTTTATCAAGAGTTGAAGCTTTTACGATATTGAGTCTACGCTAAGATAACTGAGAATTCAGTGAGGCCTATAATATTTTGTGTTCTGGTTTAATATTTCATCACGACTTAGAAACATGAGTAATAACATGGTTCATAAACTGCTGTTCAATCTCATAATGTTCTTAGTTACAATTCTCAAGAAAATTTAAACAATAGAGAAGTTTCTTTAGCAAAAGTCAATAGAATAAATTCTTATAATGACTTCAATATGAATCGTTCACTTCAATGAGTCGTATAAGCTTCAGTTATGGGCCACTTATCTTTTATCCCCCTCCTCCTCCTCCTCTTCGATATACCTTCACCCATTTTCATTCTTCTCCATCCTTCTTCCTCCCGCCGTTCTTAGCAAGGGACTGATCATAGTTCGATTCGATATGCTTCAAATCCATAGAAGCTCTGGCCAATAATCAGGGTTTAGGACAAGCTACCGACCAGCCTCGTATGGTCTACGAAGGACAGCATTGTGTAGCAACCTCAGCAGAGTCGTAAGTACTCAGCGGCTTGTCGTAAATTATATATTTGCGTCTAGATTAAAACGTATTTCTGTGTTTACTATGTTAGTGTTGAGACCAGTGACTTATATATCGACTATTATGTGAGTTAGTGTTGGCAAGGCAGACAGCTAATCAAAGTAAGGGAATACCCGGAGAGAGTTTCTGGGGTCAACGCCCCCGCGGCCCGGTCTGAGACCAGGGTGATTTTGAATCTTGTATAGATGAACTTATGGCCGCCTTTATGCTAGCAGCCAAGAATTGCCATCGTCTCAGAGAGAAAAACAAGGCGTCAGCTAAGAGCTATGTAAAAATTGCTGTATCTAGTTCTTTTAATAACGAATGCTTTTAAAAAGCACTGGATACAGTGCACATCTAGTTGAAAGTTGAATTGTATTACATATAATTCAACAGGGCTTGACCCATGTTCAATTCCAAGTAATAATCTGCGGAAACTGATATAATTGACATATTTCACAAAAAACACTGAAATTCAAAGAAAAACTTCTCCTCCATCGGGAAATACAACAACAATTCCTCGTGAACTTCTTCTCATCATGAAAAATATTGACGTCACACTTGAGATTACTGCTATGTCTTCCTTTCACACAGATATATTTTAGAGGCTAAGAGCTGTTATTCTATCTCAGTTCATTTCAGAAGCCCAGCCCTATGTAAGGTATACTACCATCCCCCAGGATGCGACCTTACAACAGTTGGTTAACACCCAGGTACCTACTTACTGTTAGGTGAACAGAGACAACAGGTGTAAGGAATATGCCCAGTGTTTCCACCTGTACCGGGGATCAAACCACGGACACTCAGTGTGTGAGCTGAGTGCGCTACCAACCGAGTTACGGGACACCATTTCTAGAGGTAACAGACGTAACAGATGCAATTATGTTTTGTAATGTTCTCAGTGATAGAGAACAGGACATGACACCGGATTTTCACGGTCTCGAGAGAGTACCAAAATTTATGGTTCTCATCCAGCAGTCGTGGATACAGTGGTGGATTCCATGTGAGTTCAGGCAGGGTTCCAGGCCCGCTAGGTTCCAGGGAGAGTCCAGAACCAGTACAAACTGAGGTTCCAGGGTGAGTCCCGGACCAGTATAAACTGAGGTTCCTGGGAGAGTCCCGGACCAGTACAAACTGTGGTTCCAAGGAGAGTCCCGGACCAGTACAAACTGTGGTTCCAGGGAGAATCCTGGACCAGTACAAACTGTGGTTCCAGGGAGAATCCTGGACCAGTACAAGCCTAGGTTCCAACAAGGGCTTCAGACCAGTACAAGCCTAGGTTCCAACAAGGGCTTCAGACCAGTACAAGCCTAGGTTCCATCAAGGGTTTCAGACCAGTACAAGGTGGGGTTCTCCCTAGTGTACTGACTGCAGTGTAGCTGGTACTGACGACCTGCTACGACCACTCTCCAGGTGTTTCCAGTTGTCACTAACTAACACTTCTTAGGAATCATCCACATTGTTCCTGTACGAGGAGTGAGGAGACAGAGGGAATAAACGGGGAAAGAGCGGAAGGGGAGAGGGACGAGAGGAGTCGGAAGAGGGGAGAGGAGGAGGGAGGAGGGAAGGACTTCAAAGGAAAATAATAATTAGAGGACTAATTATGGAGAGACTTGTTGAACACATTAATTACCCTTATCAAACGTCTTATTTCTCAAGCCACCTCCTCCTCCGCCTCCACCTCCTCCTCCACCTCCTCCTCCACCTCCTCCCACCTCTTCACCATTCCACTCCTCCTCACCTCATCCTCCACCTCCACCTCCTTCACCTCTTCCACCTCCTCCTCCACCTCCTCCTCCTCCCCCTCCTCTTCCTCCACCTCCTCTTCTTCCACCTCCACCATCTCCACCTCCACCTCCTCCTCTACCTCCTCTTCTTCCATCTCCACCACCTCCTCCTCCTCCTCCACCACCTCCTCCTCCACCTCCTCCCTTCCTCCTCCAACTCCTACACCTCCACCTCCATCATCTCCACCTCCACCACCTCCTCCTCTTCCTCTACCTCCTCTTCTTCCATCTCACCACATCCTCCTTGTGTGTCTCATGTACTGTTGTACACAAGAGTACATGGAAGCTCATATGAGTACATTCGAATACATGGGAATTAATGGGAGTACTTTAAAGTTCATTGGAGTACTTAGGAAGTACAGACAGCAGAAGACTTAGAAGTCTACAACACGGCTGTCTAAACATGGGGTTACAACGACCCCCACTTAATTAATACTGTTGCCTACACCAACTACCCGAAGTGGATGGAAAAAATGGGGATACAACGACCCTCACTTAATTAGTACTATTGCCTACACCAACTACCCTAAGTGGGTGGAAAACATGGGGCTACAACAACACCCACTTAATTAGTACTGTTGCCTACAGCAACTACCCGTATTATCCCACAGCCACTCACAGAGCTGTGTGTACCAGTGGTTCTGCTTTTAGTTACCACTAGTTCGACATACAGTGGTGCCAGTGGATACACTCCATTGTTATGTCAACCACAATCACCTGCTACCGCTATTGCTGCTATTAACCTGGATGAGGCCTGGTCACAGTAGGTCGAGTATTGTCTTCACACTGACAGCCTCAGTGGGTCGAGTATTGTCTTCACACTGACAGCCTCAGTGGGTCGAGTATTGTCTTCACACTGACAGCCTCAGTGGGTCGAGTATTGTCTTCACACTGACAGCCTCAGTGGGTCGAGTATTGTCTTCACACTGACAGCCTCAGTGGGTCAGTATTGCTTCAACTGACAGCCTCAGTGGGTCGAGTATTGTCTTCCCACTGACAGCCTCAGTGGGTCGAGTATTGTCTTCACACTGACAGCCACAGTGGGTCGAGTATTGTCTTCACACTGACAGTCTCAGTGGGTCGAGTATTGTCTTCACACTGACAGCCACAGTGGGTCGAGCATTGTCTTACACTGACAGCTTCAGTGGGTCGAGTATTGTCTTCACAGTGACAGCCTCAGTGGGCCGAGTATTGTCTTCACACTGACGCCTCAGTGGGTCGAGTATTGTCTTCACACTGACAGCTTCAGTGGGTCAGAGTATTGTCTTCTCACACTGACTGCTTCAGTGGGTCAGTATTGTCTTCCACTGACAGCTTCAGCTTGAAGATAATTGTACATCAGCTTGTTTAGCTATATGTGCTTGCTAGGGTCAGGTTACAGCTCTTGGCCCGCCTCTTTGCTGGTCGCTACTAGAGTCAACTCTTTTCTCTCCTGGCTTCAAGAGCCTTTATAGTAACTCTTCTTAAGCTATGTGTGGATCCCGCTTCAAACACTTCACTTCAGATTGCTTCCACTTCCCTGACAAACTCTAAGGCTGAAGAAATATTTTTCCATAACATCTCTAGACTTCACCTGAGTCAAAGGGTGTGTAATTGAGAGAGAGAGAGAGAGAGAGAGAGAGAGAGAAGAGGAAGAGAGAGAGTGAGCAGTGTGTGTTTGTGGTGTGTGGTGAGAGAGAAGAGAGTGATAAGAGAAGAGGAGAGAGAAGAGAGAAGAGAGAAGAGAGAGAGATAAGAGAGAGAGAGAGAGAGAGAGAGAGAGAGAGAGAGAGAGAGAGAGAGAGAGAGAGAGAGATAATTTCATCCCAGCTAGACCCATCATAGGCAGGTCCTCCAAATTAATATAATCCTTGTTACAGAGCTACAAACAACTGTTGGAGTTGATATAATGGATTAAAACACTTTGAGCAATAAATTGACTTGTTTGTGTTTTTCCCCTAAAACAAGTTAATTTTACTACACGTTCACTTTTTAGTTTTTTTTCCCCTCACAAAGTTGATAATAATATTTATTACGTACTGTGTGTGTGTGTGTGTACTCACCTAATTGTGGTTGCAGGGTCGTAACTCAGCTCCTGGCCCCGCCCCTTCACTAATCGCTACTGAGTCCCCTCTCAACTGCTCCATGAGCTTTGTCATACCTCGTCTTAAAAGCTATGTATGGTTCCTGCCTCCACTACATCACTTGCCAGGACTATTTCACTTCCTGACTGAAGAAATACTTCCTAACATCCCTTTAACTCATCTGAGTCTTCAACTTCCAACTGAGACCCTTGTTTCTGTGTCCCTCTATGGAACATCCTGTCTCTATCCACCTTGTCTATTCCCGCAGTATTTTTATGTCGTTATCATGTCTTCCTAACCCTCCTGTCCTCCAGTGTTTCCAGGCCGATTTCCTTAACATTTCTTCGTAGGACATTCCACTTAGCTCTGGAACTAACCCTTTTCAAACCTTTGCACTTTCTTAATTTCTTGACGTGCTTGACCAGGTGGGGTTCCAAACGGTGCTGCATATAGAGGGGTTTTGACCCCCCGGGGTAAGTTCTTTAAAGACCTTTTCAAGGCATCGGAACACTTTCATTTTTTGCCCGGCCCCCTTAAAGCGGGCCCGTTATCGGTTTGTGTGTTCCGGGGGACTGCTAAAAATCCCCCCCCAAGATTTTCTCCTTGAGCGGGTTTCCCCCGTTTTTGGCCACCTAGCCTATACTCTGTCTGCGGTCTTTGCCTTTTTCGATCTTCATGACTTTTATTTTGGGGGGAATTTTTAAGGGCCCGTTGCTGGACACTAGTGACATGGTCTATATTTTGGTGTTTCTTTTCCCCCCCTTTTTTAAAAAAAGGGGGAAACTTTTTAAAATTTTCCCCCCCCTCAAAAAACAGCCCACCAAAAGGGAATTTTTGGGAAGATTGTGGGGGGCACACACAGCATTTTCTGCTCCCCCCCTGGGGCCCCGGGGGGAAGTTTTTCCCGGGTCCCATCCCCTTTTGGGGGGTTTCAAGGTCACTGAGCCTTCTTCACCTCCCCCCTCAGTTGTGTGTATGTCATCCAACACTTTTGGTTTTTTCTTTTTTTCCCCCTTTTTGTTCTGTCTTGGGGGGGGAAAGCCCTTTCCCTTTCCCCCAAAATGTAAATATTTTTTTAAATTCGTGTTGAGCCCCCTAAAAACCCTTTTTGGGGATCTTTTTTTTGGTTTTTTTCCCCCAAACCTTCTTTTCTCAGCCTGATCACCGGGTTTTTTGACGGTCTTCCCCCCTAATGGACTTCAGCAGTTTCGGGTCAGACTTGTTTTAAAAAGTTTGTCATTTTCGTATTGTCAGGGGCCCCCCTCCTTAGGGGGCATACTTTTTGGGGGCTCGTCGACTAATCTTATTTTCCGGGCCCCCTTTTTGCCTTCTGTACTTTTTCCATTCTCTAGTCATTAGTCTTTCCTCACATTCAAAAAACCCCAAGGGGGGCTCGTTCTGGACTTCCCATTTTTCTTTTCCCCCTTTGGGGGAAAAAACCCCCTTTCCTCCGCTTCCTTGCATTTTGTTGTTACGTATTCCATTATTTGTTTACTGACTTTCCTTCCATGTTTCTGTCCCTTTCCCTCCCGCAGGAAGTTCCTCATACCCGTGTGGCCCCCCCCTTTTATAGTCTTTTTTTTTCCTTTTCCCCAACCCCCCGGTTTCCCCTCTTTTTTTGTAACTTCCCATGTACTCAAAGCTCAGAACCACGTGGTCACTGGGGGGGGGGCCTCTCATATGTGATGATGTCCTCAACCCCCGGGGCTGCTCAGGGTGAACACGAGGCCCAGTCTTGTGGTTCGTCCTCTCCCTCTCTCTGGTAGTGCCCCTAACATGTTGGTGCAGGGGGTTTTTTCCACCCCCCACACCCATCATTTTTTCTTTCATGCCCTGGACCCCCATGGGGCCCCCAAAAAATTTTCCCCCAAATCGATCCCCCTGTGGTTGAAATCGCCCATAACCAGTAATTTCCCTCTGCTCAGTGAGCTCTTCTTGCCACCTCGGCTAGTGTGTCCACCTTTGTCTGTTCTCTCTTTATTTTCCCCTTTTTGGCCTCCTGTTTTTCCCCCGGGTGGGATACACCCCCTGCAATGACTACCTTATGTTCCCCCGGGGGGAATTTTTCCTTTTCTAGGTCCCTTTCCCCAACCCCCCATGCCTTCCTTTTCCCCCCAAATCTCCATCGGTTTCTTACGAGCAGTGCAACCCCCCCTCCCCCCCCACTCCCCCCCATCTTTCCTCCCCCATTGATATCCCGGTGGGAAGATTGCGCCCCGTTTTGCCTCCCCCGAGTTTCGTTTCTGTGACTGCTTTGGATGTCTGGAGACTTCTCATTGATTCTTTCTTCCTTTTTTGTGTGTGTGTGTGTGTGTGTGTGTGTGTGAGAGAGAGAGAGAGTGTGTGTACTCACCTAGTTTTTCTCACTACATCACTTCACAAGCTATTCCACTTCCTTTTTCCCACTCTCTGACTGAAGAAATACTTCCCCCCCATCCCCGTGATTCATCTGAGTCTTAAACCTTTAAACCGGGGCCCTTTTTTCTGTGTCCCCTCTCTGGAACATCCTGTCTCTGTCCACCTTGCCAAACCCCCCTCATTTTTTTTTATGTCGTTATCATATCCCCCCTTTTTTTTTCCTGTCCTCCAGTGTCGTCAGGTCGATTTCCCCAACCTCTCCTCTAGGGCATACCCCTTTTTCCGGGGAAAAGTCTTGTTGCAAACCTTTTTTCTTTCTCTAGTTTTTTTTGTGCTGGCTAGGTGTGGGTTCCAAACTGGTGTTTTATACCCCTTTTTTAGTTCTGCCTGGTCCTCGTCCGATTGAATTCTTCTCATCAACTTCACATCATCTGCAAACAGGGACACTTTGGAGGCTTTCCCTTCCCTCATGTCGTTCACAAAAACCAGAAACAGCACCGGTCCCAAAGGCTGACCCCAGTGGAACCCCACTCGTCACAGGGGCCCACTCTGACACCTTTGCCACGAACCATGACTCGCTGCTGTCTTCCCCGACAGGTATTCCCCATACATTGGAGTGCCCCTTCCCCGGGGGTTTTTCCCCGCCTGGTCCTCCGCTTTTTTCCCCCTCCTTTTTGTGGAACTGTTTTAAACGCCTTCTTACAGTCCCCAAAAAAAAGCAATCTACCCCCTCTCTATCTTGTCTTACTGCTGTTTTGTGTACTCACCTAGTTGTGGTTGCAGGGGACGAGTCCCCTCCTGTCCCCCTCTTCACTGGCCGCTACTGGGTCCTTTTCCCCGCGTCATGAGCTTTATCATACCCCCGCTTAAAAAACTATGTATTGGGAAAAATGCCTCGACTACATCGCTTTTTAAATATTCCCCTTCCCGACCACTCTGTGACTGAAAAAAAAAATTCCCAACATCTCTGTGATTCATCCCGAGTCTTCGCTTCCAACTGTGTTTTCCCCCTTTTTTCTGTGTCCCATTTTGGGAAAAAATTTTGTCTCTGTCCACTTTGTCAATTCCTCTGTATCTTATATGTTTTTTTCATATTCCCCCCCCTCTCCTGTCCCAGTGCGCCCGGTCAATTTTTTAACCCCCCTCATAAGACATAACCCCCTTAAACCCGGGGGGAGTCTTGTTGCAAAAAACCTTTTTTCTTTCTCGGGCTTCTTCATTTCCTTTTGGAGGTGTGGGGTTCCAAACTGATGTGCATACTCCAGTATGGGCCCAAGTACACAATATCAGGGTCCTGAACGATTTTTTTTTAAGATGTCGGAATGCTGTTTTTTGGGGTTTTTTTTGGGGGCCCCTATGCTGCAGCAGTTATTTTTTAATTTTTCCCTTTTGGAGATGTTCCCGGGGTTATACTCAACCCCGCCCCTTTTTTTGAGGTTTCAGGGATCGGGGCCCCCTTTTTCTGTACTCCGTCTGCGGTCTTCTTTGCCCTTCCCCCCAAAAATTTATGACTTTCACTTGGTGGGGTTGAACTCCAGGGGCCCGTTTTGGGGGAGGCTTGCAGCCTGTCCAGATCCCTTTAGTTCTGCCCCGGTCCTCGTCCCAATGAATTCCTTTTTATCAACTTCACATCATCTGCAAACAGGGACACTTTGGAGGCTATTCCTTCCCCCCCCTGTCGTTCACAAATACCAGAAACAGCACCCCGGGGGGGACGACCCCAGTGGGGGAAACCCCCCCCTCACAGGGGGCCCACTCTGACACCTCGCCACGAACCATGACTGCTGCTGTCTTCCTGACAGGTATTCCTGATCCATTGTAAAAACCTTCCTGTTACACCTGCCTGGTCCTCCAGCTTTTTGCACTAATCTCTTGTGTGGAACTGTGTCAAACGCCTTTTACAATCCCCAAAATATGCAATTTACCCACCCCCCCCTTGTCTTATTGCTGTCACCCTGTCGTAAAAAATCCAGTAGGTTTTTTACACAATTTTTCCCCCCCCCCAAACCGTTTGGGGGTCGTTGAAAAAACTCATTCCTTTCTAGGTGCTCAACCACTTTCTCCTGTTAGTCACCATTTTGTCCCCCGGCTCATGCCGATTAGACACTAGGCCTGGTGTGTGTATGTGTGTGTGTGTTTGTGTGTGTGTGTTTGTGTGTGTGGGGAGTGTGTGTGTGTGTTTGTGTGTGTGTAGGAGTGTGTGTGTTTTTGTGTGTGTGTGAGAGAGAGGGGTGTGTGTGTGTGGAGAGAGGGGGGGGTGTGTGTGTGGGGAGAGAGAGGGTTGTGTGGGGGGGTGTGTGTGTGTGTGTGTGTGCCCACATACGTAGGTTTGAAAGGGGTTGATTCATAGCTCCTGCCCCTTTATTCATGTAGCCACTTCTGCA
Source organism: Cherax destructor (assembly GCA_009830355.1). NCBI lineage: Eukaryota > Metazoa > Arthropoda > Malacostraca > Decapoda > Parastacidae > Cherax > Cherax destructor. Next base: position 4,770 of record WNWK01021948.1, on the reverse strand, counting down.
CAAAGCTTGGTTTCTCTCACTTTTATTTCTAGTCCGCCCCCCCGCTGCCTTTTATCCCTGCTTTAACCTTACATGCCTAAAAATCAAACCTAGCGGCTGTAGGTTTTGGGTTTCAGGGGTTGATCGTACCTGGTCTTGCAACTGTGTATAATATGTTTGCTCCACCACCCTTCGTCTAGTTCCGCCACTAACTCAGGATCCTGGCGTGAGTTCCCGACCCTCCCTGCCACTAACAGCAAGTTTAACTACGAAACAATGAACAACAAAAGCAGAAACACAAAAATGCAAAAAAAACAAATACAACAGTATATACAACAGCAAACACAGTAAACAACAACAACATACAAGCTCCCCAAAAAAAACGATAAAAAGAAAAGCAAAGACAACAGCAACCACAACTAACATGAAACAACAACAAAAACAGCAAGAAAATAATAAAAACAATAATCAACACAACAGTAAATATTCACAGCGGAAAAAAACAAAATAACAATAACCAAAACAACAACTATATCAACAACAACATCAACAGCACCAATATCAACAACAGCAAAAACATCAATAACAATAACAATAACAGCAACAACAACAGCAACAATAACAACAACAATATTAACAACAACAACAGCAACAATAACAACAACAATATTAACAACAACAACAGCAACAATAACAACAACAATATCAACAACAACAACAATATTAACAACAACAACAACACAACAATAACAACAACAATATTAAAAAAAACAACAAAAAAACAACAAATAAAAAAAACAAAAAATATCAACAACAACACAGCAACAACAACAATATCAACAACAACAGCAGCAACAACAACAGACTTTTAAAACTGTGGCAGTTTTTTTAACCAACAAAAGCAACTTCCGGGAAAGGAAGAAAAGCGCTGAAACTTTCTGAATTTTTTTTTTCGGCCGACAAGTTTAATGAATGTTGCAACGAGACAGCAATGTTGCAACGATAAAACCATGAAGATTCCCATTCTCTCTCTCTCTATCTCTCCCTCTTTTTTACAGGGTTTTACGAGTTTAGGTTAAGGTTCCTAACTTTACAAGCTAAGAGCCAATTCTTAGATCTCATTCCGTCTCTCTGTTTTCTCTCTGTCTCTCTCTCTCTCTTTTCTCTCTCTCTCTCTGTCTCTCTCTCGTCTTTTTCTCTCTCTGTCTCTCTCTCTCTGTTTTTTCTCGTCTCTCTCCTCTCTCTCTCCCCTTTCTCTCTTTTCTCTCTCTCACTCTTCTGCCCTCATCTCTTTTTTCTCTTCCCTCTGTTCCTTTATCATTTTTCCTTCTTTTTTTTTTTTTTTTTTTCCCCCCCCCCCCCCCCCCCCCTTCTCTTCTTTTAATTCTGCCAAAAAATACAATCATTATAACATCAATATTTTACTTCTAAAAATAATAAAAGTTAAAACAAATCATTAGCGTAGACACAATACCGTGACTGGAACAATACACAATAACCAGGTCAAGTCTGAGCGAAACGTCGCCCTCAGCTCGTCTTTCCTATGAGCGGGTTGTCTATGAATCAGTCTCCATAAGATGTCGTATTAGCGTCCCTTTACTGCCTCCTCGGTCACCCTCCAGTACTTGTAACACTGACCCTTAACAACACTGTCTTCCTGATGGTGAGTGTTGTGTGAATTGTGTGTGTGTGTGTGTGTGTGTTTGTGTGTCTGTAATCACCTAGTTGTGGTTGCAGGGGTCGAGTCATAGCTCCTGTGTTAGTTGTTAACATTTTGTCCTAGGCACATGTCGATTTGACACTAGGCCTGTGTATGTATGTGTGTGGTGTGTGTGTGTGTGTGTGAAACACTTGAAATGTTTCCGTGTGTGTGTGTGTGTGTGTGTGTGCGTGTGTGTGTCTGTAAACTGTGCTGTATGTCAGTTGAGTTGTGCGGGGAATTGTTTTATATGTGAATTGTATTGTGTGAATTGTTTTTGTATGTGAATTGTGTTGTGGGTGAATTGTGTTATATGTACATTGTACAGTGGTAAAAGAGGCACATATACAGTGTAATGCTATCCCTTAACGGCGACGTTTCGCCCACACAGTGGCCTTAATTGAGTCACTAACAAGCCTAGATAGAGCTCACAGTGAGTATGCAGGTGGTGTGAGGTGGACAGGTGGTCACAGTGGTGTGAGGTGGACAGGTGGTCACAGTGGTGTGAGGTGGACAGATGGTCACAGTAGTGTGAGGTGGACAGGTGGTCACAGTGGTGTGAGGTGGACAGATGGTCACTGTGGTGTGAGGTGGACAGATGGTCACAGTGGTGTGAGGTGGACAGATGGTCACAGTAGTGTGAGGTGGACAGGTGGTCCCTCACAGGTCACCTGACAGGTTAAAGCTGCAGCTTAGAAAAGAAATACTTCATTTATCTGAGGATAAACACAGCTTAATAATCTTGTCTCCACGTCATTACCCCTCTCTCTCTTCTCTCTCTCTCCTCTCTCTCTCTCTCTCTCTCTCTCTCTCTCTCTCTCTCTCTTTTCTCATCTCTCACAAATAACCTGGACATAAAATAATGAAAGTTATAATGACGTTTGGGTCAGACTTGACCCATTAACAACCACACAAAAGCGCGAAGGAAGAGAACAAGATTATCTACGAGAAGGGGGCGGGGCGGAGTAGTAGAACGAGAGGAAATAGAAGTGTAATGTAGAAATAGTAGTAGTAGTATCATAGTAGTAGTAGTAGTAGGAATGTAGCCTAAGAATAAGAGAAAAAATAAGAAGCACTGCAGAAGAGCTACTGGTCCACGAGGGAAGGACAGAAACACAGGGGTTAAAAACTCAGAGGACAGATCCCACCTAGACGGAAGAGAGGGAAGACAAGGAAGAAAATATAGGAAAGGAGAAGAGGTAAAGGGAAGAGATAAAGACCAGGTCAAGTTAAGATTGCTCTGAAGTTTGGAGCATCTGGCAGTGTAATGGTCAGGTCGGAGCGAGACGTCGTTATAAGTTTCACTCTCTCTGTGTGGGTTGTTTGTGTGTGGTGTGAAGATTTGTCACTTTTTATTTGACCAGCTGTGATTTATCTCAGGGCAGCACTTTTCTCAACCTGCCTCTAACAATGGCTTTATTTAACAATAAGCTCTTCTTTATCTAAAGTTTTCCTATAAAGTGCAATTTTTTAATGGGATTAAGGAAGTTAATTCCAAAATTAAATTAGGCTTGGAGTGCAATTCATAACACGTTCTATTCTAGTATGTATCCACTTTTTTAATCTCATTCCCCAAAATCCCACATTATAGAGGAACCTCACAAAAGAGCTTACCGTAGTTATTTTTTGTCATATGGTTATTTTTTTTTTGAGAACATATTCCTTACGTGAGTCTAGCAATAAATCTGTGATGGGATTGACGACCTTAGGAAGTTTAGGGTAAAAAAACTGCTGATGGTTGCCCGTCTTGTAATGTAAAAGTCGCTTTCCTACTACCCACGAAGCTCAACCAGGTGGGAGAACCTTGAGAACATTGGATCAGAAATAAGGTCACTGATGTCTCTGAGTTTCAAAGTTTTGTTGAAATAAGCCTAGCCACCTGCAAGTGCAAGATGGGACGATGGGCGGAGTCCAAGATGGTGGTGCATACTTTTTCGGGTCCACCTGCCTCGGTGAATAGGTAAAACTGGTTATTTAGCAAAAACTCATTTAAAACAAGTCCTTTCTAAAAATTCTCTTATACGTTTAGACATATTTTTTCATTTATGTTAATGTAAAATTAATAATTTTGTAACAAAATAACCTTAGGAAACTTACCTAACCTTATTATAACAAGGAATTTAATTTAGCCTAATCCAACATAATATATTTTAGATAAGTTTACAATAATTTAATAATAAACAAACACAATGAAATATTTTTTTGTTAGGTTCAGAATGATTTTTGAAACTATTGCATACACAATTTTCCATTGCCTTATTCGGCAAGAAGAGCGTTGTCTTGCCAAAATAAAGTTTTATAGAGAAGATAGATAGAAGAGAGAAGAGAGAGAGAGAGAGAGAGAGGAGAGAGAGAGAGAGAGAGAGAGAGAGAGAGAGAGAGAGAGGGGAGGGGGCAGCAGCAGAAGACCCCGTCGCGTCAAAATGAAAGGGTGTATGGAGTGGTCGGGTAATTACACATTCAGGGTTAATTAATTATACAAGGGAAGGTGAGTCGGGGGGGGGGAATGGCAGGGTTTTAGGTCTATGGCTTCAGAGTGACCTCCACACGGGACATTGTTAGCTATTGTTTGAACCACTGGAGCCCGAAGTAAGCTTTAAAATGTCAGAGGTGGAAGCTGCGTCTTCACACGATGGTAACATTAATCACCTGTCAGTTTTGCTGGGAATTATTTCTTTGGATGATATTTTTGATAGAACCATACACGATATTTGCTTTATCTGTTTACTTCTTCACAGAACTACACCAGTTTCTTTTGCTTACGATTTGTTTATTTTTTTTTTTTAAAAAATTTTTGATGCTGATTTCATAAATGATGTTCAGATTTATTACCATCATTTTTTCTAAACATCATGCAGTGTTGAAATATCCATTTATAATATAAAAAATGTAACATGAATGGGGGGGGGAAAGGAAGGTGTGAGGGAGAAAAGGTGTTACAGGACATTAGGAGGTTTGGGGAGAGAAAGGGTACAGGACACTTAGGAGGTTGGAGGGGGGGAGAAGGGGTTACAGGACACTTGAGGAGGTTGTGAGGGAGAGAAGGGTTACAGGACACTTGAGGAGGTTGGAGGGAGAGAAGGTGTTAAGGA
>WNWK01021947.1:0-33331 GCA_009830355.1 Cherax destructor | reverse complement strand
AGTGAAGTGTGGTACAACGTGTGACAGAATATACCAGAGTGAAGTGTGGTACAACGTGTGACAGAATATACCAGAGTGAAGTGTGGTACAACGTGTGACAGAATATACCAGAGTGAAGTGTGGTACAACGTGTGACAGAATATACAGAGTGAAGTGTGGTACAACGTGTGACAGAATATACCAGAGTGAAGTGTGGTACAACGTGTGACAGAATATACCAGAGTGAAGTGTGGTACAAATTGTGATAGAATATACCAGAGTGAAGTGTGGTACAAATTGTGACAGAATATACCAGAGTGAAGAGTGGTACAAATTGTGCCAGAATATACTAGGCTCGCTTAGTTTTCATTTGACGCTGGCTGAGAGATCGCGTGGGAAGTCTTTCCTAGTTTCTAAGCGCCTCTACCCAAACTTCTCTCTTTCTTTCTCATGTTCTTGCCCTCCTCTTCCTTTCCCCCTAACCCTTTCCTCCTTTCCTCTCCTCGTGTCTTTCTTTCTTTCTCCTGACTATTCGTCTTCCTCATATTCCTTCATTTCCTGATTATTCTTTCTTCAATTCCTTTTTTTATTCCTCCTCCTTCTCTCTGTCTCTCTGTCTCTCTCTGTCTGTCTCTGTCTGTCTGTCTGTCTGTCTGTCTGTCTGTCTGTCTGTCTGTCTCTCTCTCTCTCTCTCTCTCTCTCTCTCTCTCTCTCTCTCTCTCTCTCTCTTCCCTCCTCCCATTCTCACATTTTACTCATCCTTTTTTATTCTTTATTTGGATTATCTGATCTATGTTCTCACTCAGCTGAACTATACAGTTACACCATCTGTGGTGTTCCCAGCCTATGTTCGTGTTCCAGGCTGAGTTACACCATCTGTGGTGTTCCCAGCCTGTGTACTTGTTCCAGGCTGAGTTACACCATCTGTGGTGTTCCCAGCCTGTGTACTTGTTCCAGGCTGAGTTACACCATCTGTGGTGTTCCCAGCCTGTGTTCGTGTTCCAGGCTGAGCTACACCATCTGTGGTGTTCCCAGCCTGTGTACGTGTTCCAGGCTGAGTTACACCATCTGTGGTGTTCCCAGCCTGTGTACGTGTTCCAGGCTGAGTTACACCATCTGTGGTGTTCCCAGCCTGTGTACGTGTTCCAGGCTGAGTTACACCATCTATGGTGTTCCCAGCCTGTGCACGTGTTCCAGGCTGAGTTACACCATCTGTGGTGTTCCCAGCCTGTGTACTTGTTCCAGGCTGAGTTACACCATCTGTGGTGTTCCCAGCCTGTGTACTTGTTCCAGGCTGAGTTACACCATCTGTGGTGTTCCCAGCCTGTGTACTTGTTCCAGGCTGAGTTACACTATCTGTGGTGTTCCCAGACTGTGTACCTGTTCCAGGATGAGTTACACCATCTATGGTGTACCCAGCCTGTGTACTTGTTCCAGGATGAGTTACACCATCTATGGTGTTCCCAGCCTGTGTACTTGTTTCAGGCTGAGTTACACTATCTATGGTGTTCCCAGCCTGTGTACGTGTTCCAGGCTGAGTTACATCATCTATGGTGTACCCAGCCTGTGTACGTGTTCCAGGCTGAGTTACACCATCTGTGGTGTTCCCAGCCTGTGTACTTGTTCCAGGCTGAGTTACACCATCTATGGTGTTCCCAGCCTGTGTACTTGTTCCAGGCTGAGTTACACCATCTATGGTGTTCCCAGCCTGTGTACTTGTTTCAGGCTGAGTTACACCATCTGTGGTGTTCCCAGCCTGTGTACGTGTTCCAGGCTGAGTTACACCATCTATGGTGTGCCCAGCTTGTGTACGTGTTCCAGGCTGAGTTACACCATCTGTGGTGTTCCCAGCCTGTGTACGTGTTCCAGGCTGAGTTACACCATCTATGGTGTGCCCAGCCTGTGCACGTGTTCCAGGCTGAGTTACACCATCTGTGGTGTTCCCAGCCTGTGTTCGTGTTCCAGGCTGAGTTACACCATCTGTGGTGTTCCCAGCCTGTGTACTTGTTTCAGGCTGAGTTACACTATCTGTGGTGTTCCCAGCCTGTGTACTTGTTTCAGGCTTAGTTACACCATCTGTGGTGTTCCCAGCCTGTGTACGTGTTCCAGGCTGAGTTACACCATCTATGGTGTGCCCAGCTTGTGTACGTGTTCCAGGCTGAGTTACACCATCTGTGGTGTTCCCATCCTGTGCACTTGTTTCAGGCTGAGTTACACCATCTGTGGTGTTCCCAGCCTGTGTACGTGTTCCAGGCTGAGTTACACTATCTATGGTGTTCCCAGCCTGTGTACGTGTTCCAGGCTGAGTTACACCATCTATGGTGTTCCCAGCCTGTGTACTTGTTTCAGGCTGAGTTACACCATCTATGGTGTTCCCAGCCTGTGTACGTGTTCCAGGCTGAGTTACATCATCTATGGTGTACCCAGCTTGTGTACGTGTTCCAGGCTGAGTTACAACATCTGTTGTGTTCCCAGCCTGTGTACGTGTTCCAGGCTGAGTTACATTATCTGTGGTGTTCCCAGCCTGTGCACGTGTTCCAGGCTGAGTTACACCATCTGTGGTGTTCCCAGCCTGTGTACGTGTTCCAGGCTGAGTTACACCAACTGTGGTGTTCCCAGCCTGTGTACTTGTTCCAGGCTGAGTTACACCATCTGTGGTGTTCCCAGCCTGTGTACTCTTTCCAGGTTGAGTTATGTTTGTTCCAACAACAGAGTCAATGTCAATTAAAACAACCTGTCGTTATATGTTTGTCTTAGTTAAAAATAACTGTGATTTGCTCTCTACTTATCAAATAATTAATTCACTACGGTTCAAATAATTCACTGCGGTACATATAATTCACTGTACTTCACTGGTAGAATGTACGGCCAAGTACAGTACGTGATTAAGACTGAGTATGGCATTTGTGGCATTTATTGAGAAAACGTTTCGTCGATAAGGGACTTTTTCAATCCTGCAATAAATCTCTGATTAACCTTGCAATTGTCCCTACAATAAATTCTTCAATAATCCCTACAATTAATCCATCAATCAATTCTACAATCCTTGCCATAAACCGCATATAGTGTTTTATTCAATTAATTCATTATTGAACAATCAGTTTCCCAACGACCAATACAATTCATTATGGGCTTTATTCTGTGTGGCTGAGAGAGAAGAGAGAGAGAGAGAGAGAGAGAAGAGAGAGAAGAGAGATTAGTGGAGGAAGAGAGAGAGAGAGATAGAGGAAGAAGTAGAGATATGTGATCAGAGAGGGAGAAGGTTCAGTATTTACCACTTGTTGGCGTTGAATGATCCACGTGGCTTACCATTTCATAATAATAATAATAATAATAATAATAATAATAATAATAATAATAAATAATAATAATAATAATAATAATAATAATAATAATAATAATAATAATAATAATAATAATAATACAAATATTGAGTCTCATCCTCAGGGTCGTGCCTCATCCTCAGGGTCGTGCCTCATCTTCAGGGTCGTGCCTCATCTTCAGGGTCGTGCCTCATCTTCAGGGTCGTGCCTCATCTTCAGGGTCGTGCCTCATCCTCAGGGTCGTGCCTCATCTTCAGGGTCGTGCCTCATCCTCAGGGTCGTGCCTCATCCTCAGGGTCGTGCCTCATCCTCAGGGTTGTGCGTCATCTTCAGGGTCGTGCCTCATCTTCAGGGTCGTGCCTCATCTTCAGGGTCGTGCCTCATCTTCAGGGTCGTGCCTCATCCTCAGGGTCGTGCCTCATCTTCAGGGTCGTGCCTCATCTTCAGGGTCGTGCCTCATCTTCAGGGTCGTGCCTCATCTTCAGGTCGTGCCTCATCTTCAGGGTCGTGCCTCATCTTCAGGGTCGTGCCTCATCTTCAGGGTCGTGCCTCATCTTCAGTGTCGTGCCTCATCTTCAGGGTCGTGCCTCATCTTCAGGGTCGTGCCTCATCTTCAGGGTCGTGCCTCATCTTCAGGGTCGTGCCTCATCCTCAGGGTCGTGTCTCATCTTCAGGGTCGTGCCTCATCCTCAGGGTCGTGCCTCATCCTCAGGGTCGTGCCTCATCCTCAGGGTTGTGCGTCATCTTCAGGGTCGTGCCTCATCTTCAGGGTCGTGCCTCATCTTCAGGGTCGTGCCTCATCTTCAGGGTCGTGCCTCATCCTCAGGGTCGTGCCTCATCTTCAGGGTCGTGCCTCATCTTCAGGGTCGTGCCTCATCTTCAGGGTCGTGCCTCATCTTCAGGGTCGTGCCTCATCTTCAGGGTCGTGCCTCATCTTCAGTCAGGGTCGTGCCTCATCTTCAGGGTCGTGCCTCATCCTAAGAAGTAAACTGTTACAAAACATGGAAAAATAAACACATAAGCAGTATAATGTGATCCTTTATTGACAACGTTTCGCCCACACAGTGGGCTTTATCGAGTCACAGACAGATCTACCTGGAAAAAGAGGAACATGAGTATTTATAGGATTTAGTCAGGTGGAGAATGCTGGGTCAGGTGGAGAAAGCTGCATGTGACAGTCTTCAAAGTAGTGTGATAGTTAAAATCTTGGTAACTTAAAGGACCTGCAGTGTTCCATTCTTGAGTTCTATGTGGGATAGCGATGATGAAGCTTCTTGGCAATAGGTTCAGCTATGTTGTAGAAGCCGTTGTTCTGGTTGAAGTTGTTGGGTATACAGATAAGTGATGACTCCAGGATTCTTCGGTATTGAGTGTTGTCTTCTCTGGCGATGAGTCTTGCGTTTCTATACCTGATTAAATGGTTGTGTAAATTTCGGTGTTGAACACAGGCATTTCTTGAGTCGTCAGATCTGCCTGCGTACTGGTGTTCTGAAATACGTGTTTGAAGGTCTCTGGATTTTTTCGCCGACGTAAAATTTGTTGCAGTCATTGCTTACACTTCTTGATATAAATCACAGTAATCTGTTTGCCTTATTACGTACGCTTAGGCATTGATGTCTTGGTTTAAGGTTGCTGCTTACCATAACCCCCAAGTCTTTTTCGCAATCTGTAGGGCTAAGTTCTACGTTATTTAACTTATAAGTGCTTGGGTTATGGACACTCCCGAGCTTCAGAACCTTGCATTTATCTACAATGAACTGCATCTGCCACTTTTCTGACCAGGAATTGAGTTTGTCTAAATCCTCCTGAAGTTCCCTGACATCTACGTTTGAATCAATTATCCTACCTATCTTAGTGTCATCGGCGAATTTGCTCATATCACTAGTAATTCCCTCATCAAAGTCATTGATATATTGGTGAGCCATGACTCGATCCATGACAGCACTTTTTTCCCAATGCCATGAGCTGCCACTTTCTTTAACAGTCTCTGTTAAAATCTAAATAAACAATATCGAATTCTTTATCATGATCAACAGCCTCAAAAGCTTTACTAAAGAAGGTTAATAAATTTGATACACACACACACACACACACACACACACACACACACACACACACACACACAAGTGCAAAGGTTTGCAACAAGACTAGTCCCGGAGCTAAGGGGTATGTCCTACGAGGAGAGGTTAAGGGAAATCGACCTGACGACACTGGAGGACAGGAGAGATAGGGGGAACATGATAACAACATATAAGATACTGAGAGGAATTGACAAAGTGGACAGAGACAGAATGTTCCAGAGATGGGACACAGCAACAAGGGGACACAGTTGGAAGTTGAAGACTCAGATGAATCACAGAGATGTTAGGAAGTATTTCTTCAGTCACAGAGTGGTCGGGAAGTAGAATAGTTTAGGAAGTGATGTAGTGGAGGCAGGCTCCATACATAGAGGCGGGGCCAGGAGCTATGAATCGACCTCTGCAACCACAACTAGGTGAGTACAACTAGGTGAGTACACGCACACACACAACCACAAATAGGTGTGTACACACAGCACTAATTTCACAATCACATCAGCCTCCCATAATATTCTGCCCTGCATCCCACCCTCCCAGCCTGCACCTTCCTCTTCCATCTCTCAAAATAGAGTAATGGAAAGGAAGCTAAAGGTATGGTACACCAATGCAGATGGAATAACAAAAATGAGTGAAGAGTGGCAAGAACAAATCATTGATGCATCACCTGACATCATAGAAGTAACAGAGACAAAACTTACAGGGATAACAGATGCAATCTTTCCACCTGGATATCAGATCCTGAGGAAAGACAGATAAAACAGAGGAGGGAAGGGTAGCTCTGCTCATCAAAAACCAGTGGAGTTTTGAGGAAATGGGAGGAATGGATAGAAGGAAAACAGAAGACTTCATTGTAGGAACACTTCAGACTGGGGGCCCAAAGGTGATGATAGCAGTGATGTATAACCCACCACTGAACAGCAGGAGGATAAGACAAGTGTATGATGTGCACAATAGGAAAATTGTGGATACACTAGCTGAAGTGGCCAGGAGGGCTAATATGGGTAGGACAAAATTACACATAATGGGGGATTTCAATCATAAAGAGATCGACTGGGAAAACCTAGAGCCACATGGGGGACCAGAAACATGGAGGGCTAAGATGTTGGAGCCTATATTAAGAACATAAGAACATAAGGAGGAGCACTGCATCAGGCCTGTTGGCCCATATTAGGCAGATCCTTCACAATCCATCCCACTAACAGAATATTTGCTCAACCTAATTTTCAATGCTACCAAAGAAAAAAACTTTGATAATTCTATTTACTTATGTGCAAGTCCCACTCAAATCCAACCCCTCTCATAAGAACATAAGAACATAAGAATATTCTCTCACTCATGAATTTATCCAACCTAAATATGAAACTACCCAAGGTCCTAGCTTCAATAACCCTACTAGGCAGACTGTTCCACTCATCAACTACCCTATTTCCAAACCAATACTTTCCTATATCATTTCTAAATCTAAACTTATCTAACTTCAATCCATTATTGCAGGTTCTCTCTTGCAGATATATCCTCAAGACCTTATTTATATCCCCTTTGTTAGTACCCATTTTCCACTTATAATTCTATGACTCGAGTCTGGAACACATTCGTACAGCATTATGATGTCAACGAGATAAAGTCAGTTGATAAAATGAAAATGCTGTCTTACAGATGGCTCCAACTTCATCCTGTTCCCTACTTGTATCTTTCATAACAATAAAAATGCTTTCAAATGAGCTGATGTAGATAACAGGTCTTAGTTCTGTGAAGACGTGTCTTGTGTGCTCTCTGTGAATCTGACCAAGATGTCCTCTCTTGAGCTACTCTACCAGCAGCTGAAGGAAGAACTGAGAGTAGCTAAGCTTGAGATACAGCGACTGACTGAGGAAAACAAGAGGATTCGTAGAAATCCTCCTGTTGAGAATCCTCAAGCCAAGAAAGGAACCTGGACAGTGGCTGGAATGCATGGGACAAAGTTAAGGTTCAAGAGAACGGATGGAGAGGTAGAATCAACGAAGATCCAGGAAACTGTTGTGGAAACATCTAACCGATTCTCCATGTTACCTGATGAATGTGAGTCGACTACTGGGAACATCACGACGAACGTCACCAAGGAAGGTAAGAACATTGTTCTTGTTAGGAACAGTCAGATTAGGTACCTGGATAGAGCCTTCTGCTTGAAAGATAGAAGTAGGAGACAGAGGGTTTGCTTTCCTGGGGCTGGGATGGAGGATATTGTTAGCCGTCTGGACGACATCATGAGAGGTAATGGGAGCAATCCTATTGTCTGTCTCAGATCTGGAGGCAATGTTGTTGTATGTTCGCCGGTACATCCGGCCCGGGTCTTCTCCAAATGGTGACCCGACATACCTGGAGGCAACGATGTAGAGGTGGCTTATATGCTGTAGTCAGGTGAGGCGAAGCTTCGCCTCCCCTGACTTACCACTATGACTATGGCCCCACGTCCACCAGCTTTGCCTCACCTGACTACAGCATATAAGCCACCTCTACAGATCTGTGCTGTACTTCCTACAAGATTGATGGACTGAACACATCGACTCCAGGCCGAGGGACTGATTACCTCAAACTCCTCTCCTTACTCCTTTCTACTTTGTATTTGACTGATGAAGCCACTGTGTGGCGAAACGTTTCCTCAATAAAGATACCCAAGTGTTGCATATGTGTCTAATTTATAGAGACAGGAATGCTTCCAGCAAACCTTGGAGGTAGGGTGCTCCAGCAGGTGATGGACACAATACACATAACCAAGGCTGGACTGGAAGCAAACTGCTAGGTGAACTAGATACCTCAAAGGCGGTGGGCCCAGATAACATATCTCCTTGGATACTGAGAGAGGGAGCAGAGGAACTGAGTGTGCCGCTAACAGCAATCTCAGTAAATCTATCGAAACTGGACAATCGCCTGAGGCTTTTAAGACAGCAAATGTAGTTCCAGTTTTTAAGAAAGGAGACAGACAGGCAGCGTTAAACTACAAACCAGTGTCAATGACTTGTATAGTATGCAATTTCATAGAAAAGATCATCAGGAGAAGAGTGGTGGAACACATTGGAAAGATTGGGCTCATACATGACAATCAGCACGGCTTCAGAGATGGGAAATCTACTAGAGTTCTACGATAAGGTAACAGAAGTAAGACAGGAGAGAGAGGGATAAGTAGATTGCATCTTTTTGGACTGTAAGAAGGCTTTTGATCAGGCTCTGGTCCAACATGAGGCCTGGTCACAGACCGGGCCGCGGGGGCGTTGACCCCTGGAATTCTCTCCAGGTAAACTCCAGGTAAACAGTACTACACAAGAGACTGGTGCAAAAATTAGAGGAGAAGGCAGGAATAATAGGGAAAGTACTGCAATGAATCAGGGAATACCTGACAGGAAGGAAACAACGAGTGTAGGTACATGATGAAGTGTCAGAGTGGGCGTATGTGTCGAGTGGGGTACCACAAGGGTCAGTCCTAGGTCCGGTGCTGTTTCTTATATATGTGAATGACATGATGGAAGGAGTAGATTCAGAAGTGTCAATGTTCGCTGACGATGTGAAACTGATGAGAAGAATACAAGCGGACGAGGATCAGTTAAGATTACAAGGGGATGAAGATTGGGGAAGGACACAGAAGACCGCAGATTGCATACAAATTAGGGAATGAAAGGCTGCAAACGTCACTTAAAGAAAAGGATCTTGGGGTAAGCATTATAACAAACTTGTCTCCTGAGGCACACATCAATCAAATAACTGCTGCAGCATATGGGCTCTTGGCAAACCTGAGATTAGCGTTTAGACATCTGAGTAAGGAATCATTCACGACATTGTACACCGTGTACGTCAGGCCTATACTGGAGTATGCAGCACCAGTATGGAACCCTGTTGAATATTTGTTCTAATTAAGTTAACTCGTTTTTCTTCATTTCCAATTAAGAGTAAGAGTGTTCAAACTAGTTAATTCTTGATATCTTTATTTTTCTTTGTGCTGCATTATTTTTCCCAGTGAAATTTTTATTGATGACTTGATTATTTCTGCAAATAATTTTTGTGCAAATCCATTTTTTTGCTGTGTTTCATATTGCTTTCATACATTTCTATCTTGTTTTATTGTGATCAAGTAATTGTTAAATATTTCAAGAGTGATAAATTATAATTCGGTGCAATACTCTCAGTGGTTCAAGTAGTATATTTACTTCCAGTGTTTTCTCAGTGCATATTTTACTTGTTTTGTGTTATTTTTTAGAAACTTGTTTTATCAGTCTATTTTTCTTGCCTAAGAATTATTGATTCTGTTTTATTGTTTTTTGTATTTATTTATTATTTTTTGTATTACATTTCTTGGTTGAAATTGAGAGTAAAGACAACTCACCTTGCAATTAATTCAGATTAAAGTAAAGATTTCTTTGAATATTAAAGTGTTACCTTGTGTTGTCAAGTAATTTTCAGTGAGTCTTCCTTGATCTGACGTGTGTCTTTGTACTTGCTCATTACTTAATCATCATTAATCCCTCTTAAGCTATATTGTACTGTGTAATTATCTTCTTGTTTTTTTTTAAATTCTCGTTTCTATTATCTGCAATCATGTCTCCAGTAAATTCAGGCGACAACTCAGATTTTTGGCAGTCAAGGCAGTGATGCATCAGAGCAACAGCCCCTTAGTAACTTACCGACTGACAGACCAACCCAGACTCCGAGAAATCCTTGTTTTTCTCGTGACCCTTTGGACTCACTACCACTTTTTAATGGCAATCCAGATAATCTTGATGCGTGGTTTCTCGCCGTTCGTTCGAGAGCGAGTGCTTCAGTGGAAGGTCCTCCATCAGAGGAAAATCTAATCAGACTTGTGAAAGAGTTCCTTGCTAGATCACCAGCTGCTAAGACTTTCTCCAACCTGCTGAAAATGATTGATTTTGAAGGTCTTACTAAGTGGGAAGAGTACGAGACCTTCATACGTTCATACCTTAAGCCAAAGCGAGTCTCAGACCCATTTATTGTCCTTCGGGAATTAGTGTACGCAGCACCTAGCCTAGACGAAGAGATGGCCGACTTCGCGCTGCATTTAAATAACCTCTTATCCTTGTTTGTGACAACAGTCCAATCCTCAAACTTCGTACCTGCTCAACATAAAATTGCTACTATGTCGTTTGCGAAATTAGCAACTTTTGGAGCTATTAAGCAGTTGATGCCACCTGCTTCTATGTACGCCTATACCTCAAGTCCTCTGACTGTCGAAATGACACCACTTGCAGCTCTCGTGCACGTGCATGATTTGTGTCCCCCTAAAACCTTTCCTTATTGCAGGTCCACAACGTCTGCATTGCCTGATATGAGCCACCCAGTCCCGCCAATTGTTTGTGCAACAACGAAAAGTCCCAACAGATATCACTCACGTCAGTCATCTAACGGTAGTGTAAAGAGTCAGTACCTCACTAGTGCTCGTAGTACCTACAGTAACCATAGCAGACGTACGTGCTATAACTGTGGCTACAGAGGCCACATTGCAGTAAATTGTCCTGATAATGCCCCTAAGAAGCGTTGTACTGGTGAGGGATCCCAATCAGAATTGCCCTATTGCACATATCATAGATTACATGGCCATGACACATTTGAGTGTAATGCTCTCAACAACCAGAACCAGGTTCATTCTTCCAATTCGGGGGAATCCGAGCGCCCCAGTCAACACGTCCTGTGGTGACAATCTGAGATACCGAGTACTCAATCCCAGTGCAGAATTCCTTCGAGGCTCTGTGTGATCTCGATGGAGAGAATCTCAGTGATGTCACTTCAGTAGTCAACGATGATAGTTTTGGGGATGAAGTGGAACAGATCTTCTCTGATGACAATTCTTCTTCTTGCTTGCATATTAGTTCCAATGCAACAATAGGTCCCTTAGTAGAAGCATCAGTTCATGATGCGCCCGTTCATGTGTTCATGGATTCTGGTGTGCAAGTCAATATCACCAGGTCTAGTTTGTTTAGGGATAAGCAGTTAAGACATATCCTTCTTGTAGAACCAACTCTTGTGTCCTCCCTTAGTGGTGTGGCCGGTTCTCGTCTATGTGTCCGAAGTCGGACTTCCCTCACCTTTTCTATCTAAGGTAGAGATTTTACTGCTTCCTTAGTTATCCTGGTGATCTTCTACTAGGATTTGCTTCTATGAGAGATTTACGTCTTGTGCTTGATCCTTACCGATGGCATGCACAAATTGACGACTTAGTCGTACCAGTTTCGGTTACAAACTTGGATCTGAGATCTGCCATACTGCCGCAGAATACGAAGATCGGATTAAGTCCTTGCAAGCCGATGCTTTGTTTAGTAGCATTACCAAGCGGTCAGGAACTGGAAATCCTGTCACTCCTGTCTGTGTTCCACCAACAATTTCAGACATGCTAGATAGTGTCCAGTTATCTCAGGTGCCGGAGGTACCCCGGGCAACCTTGAGGGCTGAGCCTATCTCAACAATGACTATGAGTTCAAGTAGTAGTTTCTCTACAGGGGACGCCTTGTTGGAAAACGATCACTTGAAATTAGTAATGTCATCTCTTGTTGATGTCACTTGTCGTTTACAGAAAGATGTTTATGTTGTGGCTAGTGCCCTCACCCGAGTGTCCATTGTTGTCCCTCTTGTTCCAGATGGTGATAATGTTCTCATTGACAGTGATTCCTGCAAAGTAAAGTGTTTATTTGTTGAGCCGTCTTTACATATCGTTCAAGATGAAAAGATCTTCCTCCTTGTAGCTAACACTTTGGGTCACAGTGTTCGACTCAGAGTGAATACTAGTATTGTAGACCTTGTGCACTATCCCTATCCTGTGTGTGCAGAAGCTGATGTGTCACCAGACCAGTGGGTCAGTGCTATTTCAGCCGGGGAGAGTTCACCCAGTTCGCTGGATCAGTCTACTCCACTAGTTGAGGAGAAAGACTTAGCTCACACTGACTTCCCAGATGAGGTCAAATGTATGTTGAATCTGTTGAACAAACATCGTAAAGCCATTGCCTTACCAGGTGAGAAGATGGGTATAACGAACTTACTGTCCCATCGTATCCCACTTGATTCTGGTACTAGACCAATTTATGTACCTGCATACAGAATGCCCCATTCACAAGTTGCTGTCACAGATGAATTGATCAATCAGATGCTTGATGATGGTGTTATCACACCTAGCAATTCACCCTGGAATGCGCCCCTGATCCTAGTACCTAAGAAGGATGGTACTTGGCGTCCAGTGATCGATTTTAGGAAGTTAAATGCGAAAACAATTCCAGATCGCTTCCCACTTCCTGTACTTGGTGACCTTTTATGCAATATCGGAGATAACAAAGTCTTCTAGACCCTCAATTTGTTACAAAGGTTTTGGCAAGTCCCTCTTCACAAGGACAGTCAAGAGCTAACAGCATTATCCACTCCTACAGGCCATTATCACTTCCTCCGTATGGCTTTTGGTTTAAGATCTTCACCTATCACATTCTCGAGGCTCATGACCAATATCTTTAGAGGCCTCATAGGCAACGCACTAATGGTGTACTTAGATGATGTAATTGTCATGTCCAAGGATGTGGACAAGCATCTTGAGAGACTAGACATGGTGCTGAGTAAGCTTGAAGAAGATAATTTAAAAGTCAAACTGTCTAAGTGTCAATTTTTCAGATCAGAAATCAAGTTTCTTGGTCACATAGTCACTCTTAGAGGGGTTTCGACTGACCAGAGTAAAGTAACTGCTGTACTAAATTTTCCATCCCCCAAAACTTCTGATGCTGTAAAATCCTTTGTAGGCATAGCAGGTTTTTATAGATCCTTCATTGCCAATTTTTCTTCAATAGCAGCTCCTCTGAGTTGCTTAAGAAGGATGCTCCATTCGTTTGGACTTTCCATCGAAAAAAGGCATTCCAAACTCTTAAAGAAAAGTTAATATCTGCTCCAATTTTGAAATTCCCAGATTTTGCAAAGCCTTTTTACCTAACCATTGATGGTAGCTCAATCGGCATAGGTGCCATCCTCATTCAGAAGATTGATAGTAAATACAACGCTGTTGGATTTGCTAGCCGTGTCCTTACAAAGGCTGAACGTAATTATACAGTAACTGAGCAAGAAGCTTTTGCGATAGTGTGGTCTTTGAAGCACTTTTGAGACATCATATATCAGTATCCTGTCCATATCTTGACAGATTATGCTCTTCTGATTCCCCTATTCCAGAATAAACAACCTACTGGAAAACTAGCCAGATGGTCCTTGACT
Source organism: Cherax destructor (assembly GCA_009830355.1). Lineage (NCBI taxonomy): Eukaryota > Metazoa > Arthropoda > Malacostraca > Decapoda > Parastacidae > Cherax > Cherax destructor. The sequence continues at coordinate 19,731 of WNWK01021947.1, read as the reverse complement.
ATCCAATAGTTCAACCCTACCTTTGAACATTTACCTGGCAAGTCAAATGTAGTTGCAAATGCTTTATCGCGACATGTTAGTATAGTAACTGCAGATCCTTCTTTTAGTGAAGAGGATGTAAAGAATGCTCAAAGAACAGATCCCATGTGGTCTGGTGTGATTAAATTCCTGCTTCAGGAAGATCTCATTCTAACTGTGAAGTCACCAGCACCTATCAGTGACTTTGTCATGAACCAAGAATTGCTGTATCAAGCAGCCAAGCTGGGTACTCCTAGTAGACGTGTATACCAGTTAGTAATTCCACAGTTGCTAGTGAATGTAGCCTTACAACTAGTTCACAATGCACCAGGTGTCGCACACCCTGGTATGGGTCGTTCTGTTAAACAAGCCAGATTGAAGTACTTTTGGCCTCGTATGTCAACCGATATCGCTGTGTATATTATGAAAGTAGTGTTTGTATGCCAATGTATGTCAATGGCCCTAATCCTATCCAGGTGTATCCCACTACTTTTTAACCATGGGAAAGAGTTGCAGTAGATTTGTTAACTAATTTTCAATGCACACTCCAAGGCAATAAACATCTGTGTGTAATGGTAGATCATTTCACCAGATATTGTGAGTTAGTTCCTATTGCAGATAAGACTGCTGAGACAGTATATAAAGCATTTAAAGAATGTATAATCTGTAGACATACCACTCTTAAATCCTTAGTGACAGATAATGGAGGTGAATTCTGTAATGAGATCCTAGAAAACTTGTGTGCTTTGTATAAGATAACTAAATCAACTATTGTTCCTCACCATCCTGCCAGTAAGCAGAAAGAACCTATAAGAAAGTACTTGATGTATTGAGAGCCACTGCCAATCCCAATAGTGCAACCTGGGATGAGGTTATACCTGATGTTCAGTGTGCAATAAATTCTGCTTATAACGCTTTAATAGGTGACACTCCACATTATGCGTTGTATGGTGTCGATAAACGTTTGCCTTATGAGTTGTTATATTCGACTATGAAACCAACTTATAATCCTGATGATTTCACAGCAACTCATACCAGCCAAGCACAAAGTGTTTTCAGAAGAATCCGTGAAACACTTCATAAGTCAACAGCAGAATTTACTAGAGTAACTAATTAAAGTGGGTTCGAGAGTGAATGCTGACTAACTTTAATAAAACATCCGCAATGCCTAAGCTCGATCAAACGTTTATCGGTCCATATCGAGTAGTAGAACATATCAATGGTAATAAGTATAAAGTTATAGAAATAAGTACTGGTCAATGTAAGGAGTTGCATTTGGACCATATGAAGTTAGTAAGTGACGAAGACGAGGTCCCTGACAACCAGACTGCTGTGACTGACAATGACAATCCATCTTACCCTGTACCCTCTACTTCTAGTAATCAGCCAGAGGAACAGCCTGCATGTCGTTACTCCTTGCATACATGACAAGTATTGAGAAATCCTCAAGTATCATGATTAAATACCCATTTAGAAGCTCATCAACCTAGGAATGTGTTGTCAATTGCAAAAGATTTCGATCCACCCAGAGATGATAGCCATTCTGCATTTGTAAACATTACCCTAGCAGAGTTGGGGTTAAATGTACATATCCTGAAGTTGTCGACTGTGTGTTTTGTTATCAGATGATCAGTATCCAGAACTTTTTTGTGTGTTCACGTTCCCTCCGAATTCTGAGATTTAACAGTATGACTTGTGCTCACCAGGTCTGTCTTTTCTATTAAAACTTTTTCTTTGTAAATATATTCTTCCTCAGAATCCGTAGAGTGCATGAATACAGATCGATCGATCCATTTTGTCCTTTGTAAATGTACTATGAATTGTAATGCATTACACTAAGATCCATTTAATATCCTTTCAGTCGATTCAATCCTATTACCAATTCTGTGATTAGTTCTAAGTTATCTATGTGTTTGCTATTGTATAGAATCAGCCCAGAGCCTCCTGCCTGTTCAGTCTATAGAGTTGTATTGTATGTCGAAAATCCATATGTAACATGGCCGAGCTGTCAGTAGTGTATGTACTGAAGCATATGTATATACTTGTGTAGTACATATATCTTAGTTCCAGCTATATTTATATACTTAAGACCCTTGTTACTTGTGACGTCAGAGACCTGCACATGTGCGCGTCTCTCGACAAGCTCCCATCTCACTCCGACGATATGCATAGTACTGAACAGATAGGCTGGGCTCTTCCTTCTCACAGACTCAGTCAATACAGAGTTACCACCCACTAGTGTGTTCTACTACAATCGTAATTATCTCCTAGAACCCCTTCAACACATATAGGTCAGTACACACACACACACAGGAGGAAATGAACATGAGATTCAAAGAAGTGTTCACAGAGGAGACAGAAGTGACTCCGGAAATACAGAGAGGTAGGGTACACCATCAAGTGTTGGACACAATACATACAACTGAGGAAAAAGTGAAGAGGCTGCTAAGTGAGCTAGATACCTCAAAAGGCGATGGGGCCAGATAACATTTCTCCATGGGTCCTGAGAGAGGGAGCAGAGGCGCTATGTGGACCACTAACAACAATCTTTAACACATCTATCGAAACAGGGCGACTATCTGAGGTATGAAAGACAGCAAATGCGTCACTGACATGTATAGTATGCAAAGTCATGGAGAAGATTATCAGGAGAAGAGTGATGGAACACCTAGAAAGGAATGAGGTTATCAACAACAACCAGCACTGCTTCAGGGATGGGAAAATCCGGTGTCACAAACTTAATGGAGTTCTATGACAGGGTGACAGTAGTAAAACAAGAGAGAGAGGCGTAGGTAGACTGCGTTTTCTTGGACTGTAAGAAGGCGTTTGACACAGTTCCACACAAGAGATTAGTGCAAAAGTTGGAGGACCAGGCAGGGATAATAGTGAAGGCACTGCAATGGATCAGGGAATAGCTGTCAGGAAGACAACAGCGAGTCATGGTACGTGGCGAGGTGTAAGAGTAGTCGCCTGTGACGAGCGGGGTTCCACAGGGGTCAGTCCTAGGACCGGTGTTGTTTCTGGTATGTATTTGTGAACAACATGACGGAAGGTATAGACTTTGAAGTGTCCCTGTTTGCAGATGATGTGAAGGTGATGAGAAGAATTCAATCGGACGAGGACCAGGCAGAACTACAAAGGGATCTGGACAGGCTGCAGGCCTGGTCCAGCAACTGGCTCCTGGAGTTCAACCCCACTAAGTGCAAAGTCATGAAGATTAGGGAAGGGAAAAAGACCGCAGACGGAGTACAGTCTAGGAGGCCAGAGACTACAAACCTTACTCATAGAAAAGGATCTATGTGAGTATAACATCGGGCACATTTACATCTGAGGCACACATCAACCAAATAACTGCTGCAGCATATGGGCGACTAGCAAACCTAAGAACAGCATTTAGACATCTCAATAAGGAATCGTTCAGGACCCTGTACACCGTGTACGTTAGGCCTATATTGGAGTATGCAGCAACATTTAGGAATTCACACCTAGCCAAGCACGTACGGAGATTAGAGAAAGTTTGCAACAAGACTAGTCCTGGAGTTAAGGGTCATATCCTACAAGGAGAGGTTAAGGGAAATCGACCTGACTACACTGGAGGACAGGAGAGATAGGGGAACATGATAACGACATTACAATACTGAGAGGAATCGACAAGGTGGACTGAAACAGGATGTTCCAGAGATGGGACACAGAAACAAGGGGTCACAATTGGAAGTTGAAGACTCAGATGAGTCAAAGGGATGTTAGGAAGTATTTTTTTCAGTCACAGAGTTGTCAGGAAGTGGAATAGTCTGGCAAGTGAGGTAATGGAGGCAGGAACCATACATAGCTTTAAGACGAGGTATGATAAAGCTCACGGAGCAGGGAGAGAGAGAGGACCTAGAAGCGATCAGTGAAGAGGTGGGGCCAGGAGCCTCGACCCCTGAAACCACAAAACAAATAGGTGAGTACACAATCACACAACCAACAATCACAAGAAGACTATGCGTATACAAAAAACAGTTGATGAATCATGATTAGCAATAATCACAGGTAGAACCTTCAAGACTCTGTCAGTTGTTGACTCCCAGGATGCTTGCTGGACTCCTCGCAGCTTTAAACAGCAAACTCGAGGTTGAGAACGGTACATGAGCTGGTATAAATGTTGCTGATCACGCTACTCACCAGCACAGTAAGTCCACTGTCTCCCTAAGATCGTTTTTGTCACAATAACAAATGAACCTCTTCTTTCCTGAAGTTTAAGTTATAAAGAAGTATAATGTTCTGAAGTTTCAGTTATAAAGAAGTCTAATGTTCCGAAGTTTCAGTTATAAAGAAGTATAATGTTCTGAAGTTTCAGTTATAAAGAAGTATAATGTGCTGAAGTTTCAGTTATAAAATATTCTAACAATCTGAAATGATTCGTGATAACTAAGTAACAAATTTTTAAATGTTATACATTTCCAAGGAAATGTAGGTATAATTAGATTTGGTACACGCAAGAGACGGGTAGCTCTCTTTCCTTGAATCAAGATCCCTGGCATCATGGCACTCCAGTTCAACTAATCTAAGCAGTGGTAGAAGTTTGACCCTTGCATCATGCCCGTTCTTGTTGATGTATCTTTGCCAGGACGGGTGGTGGCCCAGGTCGTGTCCATGTGGTGACCTGACAATGGTTCCAGAGGAAGTGTGTGAGTGTGTATAGGTGATGTACCGCTTACAGCCCTATATCGGGGGCGGCCCTGTGACAGTCGCAAGGTGAAATGCGTCATGCAACGTGTTTGTCCTAGAAGAAAAACATTATGTTCAGAATAAATCATCGTCTGCACAAAATTGCTCCTTGAACCCTCCTGATGTCGTGTCAGATTATTTATCATGAGAGAAAAACAACCAGTACTGAATATATTTACTGTGTTTCAATGGTAAGGTATACTGACCGCTAAGTGAATAAGAGATTATATGTAGTTCATGGTATTTATTGACAAAACGTTTCGTCTACTTGAGACTTTATCAGGGACTTTACGAAACGTCTCAATAAACGCCTTAAACGTAAATAGTCTTATTCACATAGGAGCATAATAAACCAGTTACTATCCCCCCATTTTGCGTTTTAAACACACTTTTTTTTTTAAGGTTTAGTACACAACCCACACATACAAGACTGAAACGTATGGCGACGTTTCGTTTCGACTTAGACCATTAACTAGAGCGAAACGTATTCGATATATAATTTAGCTTAACATTTAATGGACTAGCCTCTCATACCTACTGAACAGCGAGAGAATAAAACACACATGAGGGAAACATGATAACAACATATAAAATAATGAGAGGAATTGACAGGGTGGATAGAGACAGGATGTCTCAAGGATGAGACACAGCAACAAGGGGACACAACTGGAAGTGGAAGACTCACATGAGTCATAGGTATGTTAGGAAGTATTTCTTCAGTCATAAAGTTGTCAGGAAGTGGAACAATCTGGAGAGTAATGTAGTGGAGGTAGGATCAATACATAACTTTAAGAAGAGATACGACAAAGCTCAAGGAGCAGGGAGAGAGAGGACCTAGTAGCGACCAGCGAAGAGGCGGAGCCAGGAGCTGTGAATCGACCCCTTCAACGACAAACAGGTGAATACAAATAGGTGAATCACACACAAACACACACAGAGTAGCGACCAGAGAAGAGGCGGGGCCAGACCATGAATTGACCCCTGCAAGCACAATTAGGTGAGAACACACACACACACACACACACACACACACACACACACACACTTACTCACTCACACACACACACACACACTCACACACACACACACACACACACACACACACACACACACACACACACACACACACGCTATCCCAACACAGACCACAATCCACACTTACATCCCCCACCCCTCACTATGCAGTAGAATCCCCCAGCACACCGCCAGGGCCCCCACCCCCACAGACCCCCCCGAAACACAGTGTTGGAGAGGAAACTGAATGTATGGTACACGAACGCAGATGGAATAACGAATAAGTGGGAGGAGTGGCATGAAAGAATCAAAGAGGCATCACCGGACATCATAGCCCTCACTGAAACAAAGCTCACAGGGATGATAACAAATGCCATCTTTCCAACGGATACCAGATCCTGAGGAAAGACAGAGGGGACAGAAAGGGTGGAGGAGTGGCACTGCTGATCAAAACAGATGGGATTTTGATGAGCTGGAGAGAGGGACAGAGGAGAAGCAGGAGATTGTATAATAGGAACACTTCAGTCCGGAGGTCCAAAGGCGATAATTGCAGTGATGTATAACCCACCACAGAACAGCAGGAGACCAAGGCAAGAGTATGATGAGAGTAATAGAGCGATAGATGACACACTGGCCGAATTGGCCAGAAGGGCTCATGCGAGCAGGGCGAAGCTACTGATCATGGGTGACTTCAACCATAAGGAAATCGATTGGGAGAACTTAGAACCACATGGGGGCCAAGAAACATGGAGGCTAAAATGATAGAGGTGGTACTGGAAAATCTCATGTACCAACATGTAAGGGACAATACTAGAGAGAGGGAGGACGAACCAGCGAGACTGGACCTAGTATTCACCTGAGTAGGCAGACATTGAGGACATCACACATGAAAGCCACCTTGGGGCCAGTGATCATATGGTTCTAAGCTTCGACTACATAGTAGAGTTACAAGTGGAGGGGGAAGCAGGAAGGGCTGGACAAATGAAGCCAAACTACAAGAAAGGTGACTACGTGGGCATGAAGAACTTCCTGCACGGAGTTCAGTGGGACAGAGAGCTGGCAGGAAGTCGGTAAACGAGATGATGGAATATATGACAACAATTTGCACGGAAGCTGAGGGGAGGTTTATACCCAAGGGTAACAGGAAAAGCGAAAAAGCCAGGATGAGCCCATGGTTCACCCAAAGGTGCAGGGAAGCCAAAACCAAGTTTGCCAGGGAATGGAAGAAGTATAGAAGGCAAAGGACCCAGGAGAATAAGGAGAGCAGTCGAGAGCCAGAAATGAATATGCACAGGTAAGAAGGAAGCCCAAAGACAATACGAAAATGACATAGCAGCGAAAGCAAAATCTGACCCAAAGCTGTTGTACAGCCACATCAGGAGGAGAACAACAGTCAAGGACCAGGTGATCAGGCTGAGGAAGGAAGGAGGGAGGTCACAAGAAATGACCACGAACTGTGCGAGGAGCTCAACATGAGATTCAAAGAGGTGTTCACAGAGGAAACAGAAGGGCCTCCAGAAAGGAGGAGAGGTAGGGTACACCATCAGGTGCTGGACACGATACACACAACTGAGGAGGAAGTGAAGAGGCTACTAAGCGAGCTAGATACCTCAAAGGCGATGGGGCCGGACAACATTTCTCCATGGGTACTGAGAGAGGGAGCAGAGGAGCTATGTGTACCCTAACAACAATCTTCAACACGTCTATCGAAACAGGGCAACTACCAGAGGTATGGAAGACAGCAAATGTAGTTCCAATTTTTAAAAAGGAGACAGAAACGTAGCATTAAACTACAGACCAGTGTCACTGACATGTATAGTATGCAAGGTCATGGAGAAGATTATCAGGAGAAGAGTGGTGGAGCACCTAGAAAGGAATGAGCTTATCAACGACGGCCAACACGGTTTCAGGGACGGAAATCCTGTGTCACAAACCTACTGGAGTTCTATGACAGGGTGACAGCAGTAAGACAAGAGAGAGGGTGGGTAGATTGCATATTCTTGGACTGTAAGAAGGCGTTTGAACAGTCCCACACAAGAGATTAGTGCAGAAGCTGGAGGACCAGGCGGGGATAACAGGGGAAGGCACTACAATGATCAGGGAATACCTGTCAGGAAGACAGCAGCGAGTCATGGTCCGTGGCGAGGTGTCAGAGTGGGCACCGGTGACGAGTGGGGTTCCACAGGGGTCAGTCCTAGGACCGGTGCTGTTTCTGGTGTTTGTGAACGACATGACGGAAGGAATAGACTCGAAGTGTCCCTGTTTGCAGATGATGTGAAGTTGATGAGAAGAATTCAATCGGAAGAGGACCAGGCAGAACTACAAAGGAATCTGGACAGGCTGCAAGCCTGGTCCAGCAATTGGCTCCTGGAGTTCAACCCAACCAAGTGCAAAGTCATGAAGATTGGGGAAGGGCAAAGAAGACCGCAGACGGAGTACAGTCTAGGGGCCAGAGACTACAAACCTCAATCAAGGAAAAAGATCTTGGTGTGAGTATAACACCAGGCACATTCCTGAGGCCACATCAACCAAATAACTGCTGCAGCATACGGGCGCCTAGCAAACCTAAGAACAACATTCCGACATCTTAATAAAGAATCGTTCAGGACCTGTACACTGTGTACGTTAGGACCATACTGGAGTATGCAGCACAGTTTGGAACCCACATTTATCCAAGCACGTAAAGAAGCTAGAGAAAGTGCAAAGGTTTGCAACAAGACTAGTCCCGGAGCTAAGGGTATGTCCTACGAGGAGAGGTTAAGGGAAATCGACCTGACGACACTGGTGGACAGGAGAGATAGGGGGGACATGATAACGACATATAAAATACTGAGAGGAATTGACAAGGTTGACAGAGACAGAATGTTCCAAAGATGGGACACATCATCAAGGGGACACAGTTGGAAGTTGAAGACTCAGATGAATCACAGGGATGTTAGGAAATATTTCTTCAGTCACAGAGTAGTCGGGAAGTGGAATAGCTTTTGGGGAAACAATGTAGTGGAGGCAGGTTCCATACAAGCTTTAAGAAGAGGTATGATAAAGCTCATGGCGCAGGGAGAGTGACCCAGTAGCGGCCAGTGAAGAGGCGGGGCCAGGAGCTATGTCTCGACCCCTGCAACCACAACTAGGTGAGTACACGCAAACACAATCACACACACACAGTCCTAGGACTGGTGTGGATTCTGGTATTTGTGAACGACATGACGGAAGGAATAGACTCAGCAGTTTCCCTGTTTGCAGATGATGTGAAGTTGAAGAGAAGAATTCAGTCCAGCAACTGGCTCCTGGAGTTCAACTCACCAAGTGCAAAGTCAAGAAGATTGGGGAAAGGCAAAGAAGACCACAGACGAGTACAGTCTAGGGGGACAGAGCCTACAAACCTCACTCAAGGAAAAGGATCTTGGTGTGAGTATAACACCGGCACATCTCCTGAGGCGCACATCAACCAAATAACTGCTGCGGCATACGGGCGCCTAGCAAACCTAAGAACAGCATACCGACATCTTAATAAGGAGTCATTCAGGACGCTGTACACTGTGTACGTTAGGTCTATACTGGAGTATGCAGCGCCAGTTTGAAACCCTCACCTAGCCAAGCATGTAAGAAAACTAGAGAAAGTGCAGAGGTTTGCAACAAGACTAGTCCCGGAGCTAATGGGTATGTCCTACGAGGAGAGGTTAAGGGAAATTGACCTGACGACACTGGAAGACAGGAGAGATAGAGGGGATATGAGAACGACATATAAAATCTGAGAGGAATCGACAAGAATGTTCCAGAGATGGGACACAGCAACAAGGGGTCACAGTTGGAAGTTGAAGACTCAGATGAACCACAGGGATGTTAGGAAGTATTTCTTCAGTCACAGAGTTGTCAGGAAGTGGAATAGTCTGGGAAGTGATGTAGTGGAGGCAGGATCCGTTCATAGCTTTAGGGAGAGGTATGATAAAGCTCATGGAGCGGGAAGAATGAACGAGTAGCGGCCAGTGACTCGACCCTTGCAACCATAACTAGGTGAGTACACACACACATACACACATCACACACACACACACACACACACACACACACACACACACACACACGCACGCCACACACACGCACGCATCTCCAACAGGCCTAGTGTCTAATAGACATGTGCCTAGGACAAAATAGTAACTAACACACACATACATACACGTGAAGCAGTATCGTTAATCTAGCAGCTGTCCTACGTTATTATTAGCGGTCATAGTACGTGAGTGAATCAGTGAACATACCTACAAGAGTGTAACAACTTTCTAGAGGGTGAATAATGTGATAAGATCAAGAATTTTACAATTTAAATTTGAATGCTGGTGATTTTACTGGCAGGTGTGTGAGGGAGGGTAGCAATCAGCTGGTCAGTGCCGGCGACAGTGTTGACACAAATAATCAAAACAATCATATTTAATGGGTCAAGGTTGGGTGGGACCTTAAATAAAAATTAATGCAAATATCTGGTTGGTTATAGCAGCAGTGTAGTGATAAGGTCATAAACGAGTGATAAAGTAATTAAAAAAAGAAAAAAAAATAGTCAATCCCCAGCAGTTGTTGTTGTGACTACAGTTAGTATCATCAGGTTTGTTATGACCATAATACTAAAGGAAAAAGAGTGAATATCAAGTTTTTTATGCATGATAAAATCTACGGAGGGAGTTACAAAGTGAAGATAATAGAAGCCACCACCAGGAGCCGCCATTGTTGTGCACTTGCCTACGTGTGGCAGCAATTTTGGTTGGTGTTTAAAGTGTCAGTGCCTCGCCCTGCTGGTTGTATGCTATACCATCACTCTCTCCCTAACTTTTAGTGCCAGCAGATAGATAGGAGTAACCTTGACAATATTTTGTAAGTGATCTAAAAATTTTCAGAAGAGTTGTGTAGCCTAGCGACCCCCCCCTCCCTTTGTTCTCAAAGAACGACAAGCTAGTAAACGTGTACGCACACACTAACACACGTGTACACCAGTAAGTATTATAATATTAAATATTAGTATATTAATAAGGATCAGAGTGAGAAATATTTCTATAATCTCCAAAAGAGTAACGTGGTCTAACGTGTTAAAGTGACCCCTCCCTTTTTTCAAAGACGAGGCGCGTGCGCACGCACACACACACACACACACACACACACACACACACACACACACACACACACACACACACGGGGAATCGACAAGGTAGATAGTGACAGGATGTTCCAGAGAGGGAACACAGAAACAAGGGGACACAACTGGAAGCTGAAGACTCAGATGAGTCAAAGGGATGTTAGGAAGCATTTCTTCAGCCATAGAGTAGTCAGGAAGTGGAATAGTCTAGAGAAAGATATAGTGGAGGCAGGAACCATACATAGTTTTAAGACAAGGTATGATAAAGCTCATGGAGCTGGGAGAGCAGTGACCCAGTAGCGGACAGCGAAGAGGCGGGGCCAGGAGCTGAGTCTCGACCCCTGCAACCACAATTAGGTGAGTACACACACACACACACACACACAAAACATATATATATATATATATATATATATATATATATATATATATATATATATATATATATATATAAGATGGGGTCCACCTCTGGTACAAATTGTGGGACCCATAGCCTCGGAGAAGTGGATAAAAAGGCTTCAAGGAAGAAAATTTGGATTTCTTCCTGATGCCATTTGAATATTCCACTTCTCCTACCACCCCATCTACTTTTTTTTTTTTTTTTTTACCAATAGGTATATTTTATTACATAATATGGTACAAAAGATTTAAGAGATACATTGTTGATATAAAGATGGCATATTCAGTACACGAGGTGTGAGAGATACATGTCTAGTACATATTGTTAAATGTTTGTCACTGATTATAATGCGAAAATCTCATCCAGCTCTTCCGAGATGGGGCGCATGCCCAGAATACGGCATGCATTACCCCTCTGAACAGCAGCGCTGAGTCGCTGGAACAGAAAACTAGCTGCCCTGGGATCCCTAGTTACCCTGTTAAGTCTTTTGCCCAGCTCCTTGAAGAACTTAGATGCACTCTTTCTCCATGAGCCAAGGGTCTCTGAGCCTATGGGAACAAACATATAATGATGGGCAAGTTCTCCATATTTTCTCGACTTCTGGGACTCCCTGAAGGTGGCAGCTGCCCCTCCTTCCTCATAGACACAATCACACACACATGTATACACATACTCAGACAAACCTAACCTAACACATTATATCATCATATCGTAAATCCCCCCCCTTCACCACACACACATTTTTACACAAACCTGAAGGAGCTAGATGCATCCTAACAGGATAAAAAAATGGGATCTCAAAAGAGAGGACGTAAAGGCAAGGGAACTGAGGATGGCTGGTCTGAAAATGAAGAATGGGTAGAACGACTCAAGAACAAAATGGATAAAGAATGGGAAAAAAGGTTCAATGAACTTTACAATAACATGTTAGAGAAGATATCTGCAGAGAGCAAGCAGTGGGAATCGCGAGCTGTAGTAGCTGAGGCAAAGATACAAATATTGGAGGAAGAAATGGATGTGCTGAAGCAAGATATAAAGATGAGGTCTGAAACGAGCAAGGTGACTGAAATGGGAACATCAGTAGGCAGCGAGGGGATGGAGCTAAGAAGTCTTTAGCAAAAGTACTATCAGGTCATCAGAGTGTTCAGGAGATGATAAGGGAAACAACAAAGGAAATGCTTAAATCAGATCCAGAGATATTAAGAGAAAAGAAATGGGAAGAAGAGAGGGAGAGGTCAATAATTATTCATCGTCTTCAGGATGCTGAAGGAAAGACCTATGATGAAAGAAAGCATTGGGAGGAAACAGAGATTAAGAGCATAATTGCAATAACAGGAGAGAAGGACATGTCTCAGGAAGACAATTTTCACAGACTTGGGGGGTATTGGAGGGAAAAAATCGATCAATCAAATTGACATTTCAAGACGGACGTGGTAAGGAACAGGATACTACAACAGAAGCCAATGTTAAAAGACTCTCAGGAATATAAAAAAGTGTACCTGAATCAAGACAGAACACGAAAAGAAAGGGAACAACTGAAAGTGAGAGCAAGACGAAACCAGTGGAAGGAAAGAGAGACAAGACAGGCAACAATAGACAGGAAAGAACAGCCTCTTGGGTAACATCAAACACATATGCTTATAGAAACCCCTCAACCCATATCAACTAAACACAAAACCACAAACAAACCAAACATCATAGCCCCCACCCACTAAGCACTAATTTCACAATCACATCAGCCTCCCATAACATTCTGCCCTGTCTCCCACCACCCCAGCCTGCACCTTCCTCTCCCATCTCCCAAAATACAGTAATGGAAAGGAAGCTAAAGGTATGGTACACCAATGCAGATGGAATAACAAATAAAGTGAAGAGTGGCAAGAACGAATCATTGATGCATCACCTGACATAATAGCACTAACAGAGACAAAACTTACAGGGATGATAACAGATGCAATCTTTCCACCTGGATAACAGATCCTGAGGAAGGACAGAGAGAACAGATGAGGGGGAGGAGTAGCACTGCTCATCAAAAAACAGTGGAGGTTTGAGGAAATGGGAGGAATGGAGAGAATGGAAACAGAAGACTTCATTATTGGAACACTTCAGACTAGGGGTCCTAAGGAAGGTGATGATAGCAGTATAGTATAACCCACCACTGAAGCAGCAGAGGACAAGACAGACTATGATTGACAAGTAGGAGGCATGGTAGGAAATAGCAAACTGATTAAATGGAACTTCAGGATCATAAGGGAGGAACTAAAAGTCTAATAATTACTAATAAGAGATTTGATTCAGGCAAAACCTCGAGACACATGTATTGGGACCTACTAGAAACATGGAGGCTACAGATGATGAGACTGTATTGAGAACTAAAGCCCATAGAATGTGACGAAACTATTGCAAACTAATGATTTTGCAGAGATAACAAGAGGAGGCAGCTCAGATGAAAACTCGCACACACATGAGCTTTTAAATCTCTGCACCAAATTCACCTTAAACCAGCAAATAATAGAGCCAACAAGAGTGGAGAATACACTGGATCTCATCTTCACTAACAATGATGATCTGATACGAAATGTCATCATATCAAAAACGATATACTCAGATCACAACATAATAGAGGTCCAGAGGGGGCCCAGATCGACAAAATGTGATCAGTCGCGAGGGAGCCTTCTCCAATTTCAACTTCAATAACAAAAACATAAGGTGGGACCAAGTAAACCAAATCCTAAATGATATAAACTGGGAAGATAGCCTAAGCATCACGGATCCTAACCTATGTCTAGAACAAATTAACTCTGTGGCACTTGAGGTTTGCTCAAGGCAAATTCCCTTAAGGAAAAGGAGGAGAAGATGTAAACTAGAAAGAGAGAGGCGCTCCCTATACAGGCGAAGGCAAAGAATAACAGAGCGGCTACAAGAGGCCAATATATCTGAAATACGTAGGGAGGCACTGGTCAGAGAAATAGCAAACATCGAATTAAAACTAAAGGAATCTTACAGGAATCAAGAAACGCGGGAAGAACTAAAAGACATAAATGAAATTGAAAAAAAACAAAGTATTTCTTTTCTTATGCCAAAACAAAGTCGAGAACAACATCCAGTATTGGGCCCCTACTAAAACGAGATGGGTCCTACACAGATGACAGCAAGGAAATGAGTGAGTTACTAAAGTCCCAGTATGACTCAGTTTTTAGTGAGCCGCTAACCAGACTAAAAGTTGAAGACCTACATGAATTTTTTATGAGAGTGCAACAGAACCTGGTAGACGCAACCCTATCTGACATTACCCTGTCGCCACATGACTTTGAAAAGGCGATAAATGACATGCCCATGCACTCCGCTCCAGGCCCTGACTCATGGAACTCAGTGTTCATCAAGAACTGCAAGAAGCCCCTATCACGTGCTTTTAACATGCTATGGAGAGGGAGCATGGACACTGGGGTCGTCCCGCAGTTACTAAAAACAACAAACATAGCCCCACTCCACAAAGACGGCAGTAAAGCAATGGCAAAGAACTACAGACCAATAGCGCTATCATAAAAATCTTTGAAAGGGTTCTAAGAAGCAAGATCGCCACTCATCTAGATAACCATCAATTACACAACCCAGGGCAGCATGGGTTTAGAGCAGGTCGCTCCTGTCTATCCCAACTACTGGACCACTATGACAAGGTCCTGGATGCTCTAGAGGACAAACAGAATGCAGATGTTATATACACAGACTTTGCAAAAGCCTTTGACAAGTGTGACCATGGTGTGATAGCACACAAAATGCGTGATAAAGGAATAACAGGAAAAGTTGGTAGATGGATCTATAATTTCCTAACAAGCAGAACACAAAGAGTAGTAGTCAACAGAGTAAAGTCTGAGGCAGCTACTGTGAAAAGCTCTGTTCCACAAGGCACAGTACTCGCTCCCATCCTGTTCCTCATCCTCATATCGGACATAGACAGGGATATAAGCCACAGTGCCGTGTCTTCCTTTGCAGATGACACCCGAATCTGTATGACAGTGTCCACCTTTGAAGACACTGCAAGACTCCAAGCAGACATAAACCAAATCTTTAAATGGGCTGCAGAAAACAATATGAAGTTCAATGACGAGAAATTTCAATTACTCAGATACGGAAAACGTGAGGAAATTAAAATCTCCTCGGAGTACAAAACTAATTCCAACCACACAATAGAGCGAAAAACTAATGTCAAAGACCTGGGAGTGACTCACGAAATGGGAGTGATCATGTCAGAGGATCTCACCTTCAAGGACCATAACACCGTAGCAATCGCATCTGCTAGAAAAATGACAGGATGGATAATGAGAACCTTCAAAACCATGGATTCAAAGCCCATGTTGACACTTTACAAATCGCTTGTTCTATCTAGGCTGGAATATTGCTACACACTAACTGCACCTTTCAAGGCAGGTGAAATTGCTGACCTTGAAAATGTGCAGAGAACCTTCGCGGCACGCATAACTGCGATAAACCACCTCAATTACTGGGAACGCTTGAAGTTTCTAAACCTGTACTCCCTAGAAAGCAGGCGGGAGAGATACATTGTTATATACACGTGGAAAATTCTCGAGGGATTAGTACCAAACTTGCACACGAAAATCACTCCCTACGAAAGCAAAAGACTCGGCAGGCGATGTAACATCCTCCCAATGAAAAGCAGGGGTGCCACTAGCACGTTGAGGGACAACACAATAAGTGTCAGGGGCCCAAGATTGTTCAACTGCCTCCCAGCATACATAAGGGGGATTACCAACAAACCCCTGGCTGTCTTCAAGCAGGCACTGGACAAGCACCTAAAGTCGGTACCTGACCAGCCAGGCTGTGGTTCGTACGTTGGACTGAGTGCGGCCAGCAGTAACAGCCTGGTTGATCAGGCTCTGGTCCAACATGAGGCCTGGTCACAGACCGGGCCGCGGGGCGTTGACCCCTGGAATTCTCTCCAGTATCCAGGTATACCAACATGTTAGGGATACGACCAGAGAGAGAGAGGAGAGGATGTTGCAACAAGGCTGGATCTCATATTCACCTTGAATAGTTCAGACATAGGGGATATCACATATGAAAGACCCCATGGCGCTAGTGATCATGATGTCCTGAGTTTTGAATACCTTACAGAGTTACAAATGGAGAATGCAGCAGCGCGAGAACAATGAGAGAAGCCGAACTTCAACAAAGGGAACTACATAGGAATGAGAAGTTGCCTGCATGAAGTGCAGTGGAAAAGAACTAGAGGAAAGACAGTAAATGAAATGATGGAACTAGTGACCACTAAGTGCAGGGAGGCAGAGGAGAAGTTCATACCAAAGGGTAACATAAAAAATGATAAGACCAGAGTGAGCCCATGGTTTAACTGGAGGTGTAAAGAGGCCAAAGCCAAGTGTGCTAGAGCATGGAAAAGGTATAGAAGGCAAAGGACTCAAGAAAACAAGGAGATGAGCAGAAGAACCAGAAGCGAATATGTTGGGATAAGGAGAGAGGCCCAGAGGCAATACGAGAGAACGACATAGCATCAAAAGCCAAATCTGAACCAAAGTTGTTATACAGTACATTAGGAGAAAAACAACAGTCAAGGACCAGGTAATCAGGCTGAGGAAAGAAGGGGAGAGCTCACAAAGAGTGACCAGGAAGTATGTGATGAACTAAACACAAGATTTAGAGAAGTATTTACAAGAGACAGGAATGCTTCCAGCAAACCGTGGAGGTAAGGTGCACCAGTAGGTGATGGACACAATACACATAACCAAGGTAGAGAAACTGCTAGGTGAACTAGATACCTCAAAGGCGGTGAACCCAGATAACATATCTCCTTGGATACTGAGAGAGGGAGTAGAGGAACTGAGTGTGCCGCTAGCAGCAATCTTCTGTAAATCTATCGAAACTGAAAAATTGTCTGAGTCGTGGAAGACAGCAAATGTAGTTCCAATTTTTAAGAAAGGAGACAGACAGGCAGTATTAAACTACAGACCAGTGTCAATGACTTATATAGTATGCAAAGTCATGGAAAAGATCATCAGGAGAAGAGTGGTGAAAAATATTGAAAAGATTGGGCTCATACATGACAATCACACGGCTTCAGAGATAGGAAATCCTGTGTCACAAATCTACTTGAGTTCTATGATATGGCAACAGAAGTAAGACAGGAGAGAGAGGGATGGGTAGATTGCATATTCTTGGACTGTAAGAAGGCTTTTGGCACAGTACCACACAAGAGACTGGTGCAAAAATTAGAGGAGCAGGCAGGAATAATAGGGAAAGTACTGCAATGGATCAAAGAATACCTGACAGGAAGGAAACAACGAGTGTTGGTACGTGATGAAGTGTCAGAGTGGGCGCATGTATCAAGTGGGGTTCCACAAGGGTCAGTACTAGGTCTGGTGCTGTTTCTTATATATGTGAATAACATGATGGAAGGAATATATTCAGAAGTGTCACTGTTCGCTGATGATGTGAAACTGATGAGAAGAATACAAGCGGACGAGGATCAGTTAAGATTACAAGGGGATCTGGTCAAACTACAAGTCTGGTCCAACAAATGGCTTCTGGAGTTTAACCCCAGTAAGTGTAAGGTCATGAAGATTAGGGAAGGACACAGAAGACCGTAGACGGCATACAGGTTAGGAATCAAAGGCTGCAAACGTCACTTAAAGGAAAGGATCTTAGAGTAAGCATTATAACGAACATGTCTCCTGAGGCACACATCAATCAAATAACTGCTGCAGCATATGGGCGCTTGGCAAACCTGAGATTAGCGTTTAGACATCTGAGTAAGGAGTCATTCACGACAATGTACACCGTGTACGTCAGGCTTATACTAGAGTATGCAGCACCAGTAAGGAACCCTCACCTAGTCAAACACGTTAAGAAATTGGAGAAAGTGCAAAAATTTGGAACACGTTTAGTCCCGGAACTGAGAGGTATGTCTTATGAGGAGAGGTTAAGGGAACTCAACCTGATGACACTAGAAGATAGGAGGGCCAGGGGGACATGATAACTACGTATAAAATACTGAGAGGAATTGACAAGGTGGACAGGGCTCGAATGTTTCAAAGATGGGATACAGGAACAAGGGGCCACAATTGGAAGCTAAAAACACAGATGAATCATAGGGATGTTAGGAAGTATTTATTTAGCCTTAGAGTTGTCAGGAAGTGGAATAATCTGGAGAGTGAAGTAGTGGAAGCAAGTTCTATACATAGCTTTAAGAAGAGAGTGAATTAAGGAGAGAGTGAATTAGTATCGACCTGTGAAGAGGCGGGGCCAGGAGCTATGACTCGACCCCTGCAACCACATATTGGTGAGTACATATAGGTGAGTACACACTGCTCCTGATGGAGCAAGAGTCCATCACGAGGGAGAAGAGAATCAGGACTTAGTGTGAGAAGAACAAAGTTCTTGCTGAAATAAAAGGGAATAATAAAAATAAACACTTGATGATGCTAACTTGGCTAATAGTATTTTCCGCCGTCTCAGGCGGAAAATACTAGAATTATCTTCGGCTAATAATTCAGCGCTGCTCCGCATCTAGGCTCGTGAAATATATCTTGAAAAAACATGCGGTTCCCAATAATAACTCAGGTAGTACGTCTTAGTAATGCCGCTACCACCACAGCTGGGAGTTGACTGCTCAGCATGGGTGGTACCTAGTGGTGGTCAGCTTCCCACTGGTGGCCATCTCTCTAATGGTGGTCAGGTGACCAGCTTCTTTCCTATTGAGGACGCTGACACATGAGGGCATCAATCTCCTTCCCACAAGACGCCTCCTCCTGAGGACACTGTCCTCAAGCACACGACGATTGCCTCCCTAACAGTAGAGCCTCAGAGCTCTGGTCCCGGTACTTTTATTCCTAGGAAAGCTGTTGCATTCTTCCTGTGAGAACTCTAGTATTCCTCCTGGGAATACCCGATGAATGTGAGTCGACTACTGGGAACGTCACGACGAACGACACAAAGGAAGGTAAAACCATTGTTGTTGTTGGGGATAGCCAGGTTAGGTATATGGATAGGGCATTCTGCTTGAAGGATAGGCGTAGGAGACAGAGGGTTTGCTTTCCTGTGGCTGGGATGGAGGATATTGTTAGCCGGCTTGACAACATCATGAACGGTAATGGGATCAATCATATTATCTGCCTCAGTGCTGGAGGCAATGATGTAGGCAAGCGTAGAAGGGAGGATTTAGTTAGAAGGTACAGGACAGCAATAGACATAATTAGGAAGAAGGGGAGGCGCCTTGTTATATGTGGCATTTTGCCAAGAAGGAGTGTTGAAATGAATGGCTGTCCAGAGCGATTGGTATAAATTGCTGGCTGGACAAACACTGTAAGGATAATGCAGTCCCATTCCTTGACAACTGGGACCACTTCTATGGCCGAAATGACATGTATGCCAGGGATGGGGTTCACTTATCCAGGGCAGGTGTAGAATTTTCTCTAGCTCAGTTGAGGATGTT
>WNWK01021946.1:0-33334 GCA_009830355.1 Cherax destructor | reverse complement strand
AGCACCAGACAAGCCTGGCCCAAGGCCGGGCTCTGGAAATAGAAAAACTCTCGGGACTCATCAAAGGTAAAGGAGTTTTATTGAGAGAGATGTGTATCTCTCAGTGTGTATATATGTACATTAAACGTTACGTTAATTCCTATTTTAAGAACCACTGTACTCTTGACTGGTGGTGTACAGGTGATATTCGGCCTTAATGACCCTTGCACAGTAGGTAGGCTTCAAACCTTATAAATGAACAAAGCAACCACCAACCAACTGAAAGGCTTTACCCAAGCACTTTGAGCCGACGGTGATATAAGTAATGGAGATCCGATATCTTAAAGAGGTGGGTTCCCTCCTCTTGTGTTGGCTCAACACGGACCACCATCTTCACAAAATCATTAGTTTTAGTCTTCTCTACTTATATGTGGAAGTGTCGCCTTGTTGAAGATGGTGCCATCATTATTTATCTACTGTGACGGACATGCATGTTGGTACATATTGGTTTGTTAAATCAGCCTTATCAAGAACTGCTAATTTATCAGTGATGTTTCAGTTGTATATGTTCTAGTCATCCGTGTGTAGCTTTAAAGATATGGATGTGGCTATTAAGACATATATTGATAATAAGTTTGGCCTACCAGAGGCTTCCTCATTTCAATCCATGGAATAAGAAACAATGATTTGATATATTGGCGGAAATCAGGTGGAACAGGCAGCCAGGAACGTGGAGAGGGAGAAGGTATCCTGGCTAACTAAGGACTATGTTAGCTGAATATGATAAAACTCCATATATTCTGAGTTAATGTGTTGTTGGTAGCGATGAGTGATGCTTCTCAATAACGTCTGTTGTGAAGGTTACATTACCTGATGATTAGTTTGGCATTGTTCAAGTACTACCATGGATAGCACATTGTACAAGTACTACCATGGATAGCACATTGTACAAGTACTACCATGGATAGCACATTGTACAAGTACTACCAAAGGTAGTACATTGTACAACTCATCCCTCTGACAAGCGTTACGCTGCTAAAGATTTTCACAACAAATTTTGTCACGTGGCCAACACACAATGGTGTATACCCCGTTTTTTTTCCTTTTAATAATAATAATAATAATATTTTTATTTCGATGCATGTTACAAGTGTACACTGTTATTGGTAGTTACAATTATAAAACTGTAATGCAAGGAGAGCCACTGGCATGCCATGGCATTAGGGGCACATAATGTTATCTGTTTTTAGTGGCAAGATACATGGGTGGGCAAACAGGGGTGGAGAGGGAGGGCCAGACAGCTATGTCATGTTATTAAATGTAATACATTTTTTTCTCGCGAACTCAGGGTTGCCATTAGTTTTTTAAACCAATTTTTGCCTAATTCTAATAATACTTAACACAATTTATCACAAATAAATAAATAAACATTATTATGGACTGCAGATACCAACAGTACAGTTGTCTGACAACCAGACAACAAACACAGTACATTTGTCTAACAACCAGACAAAAAACACAGTACAGTTGTTTGACAACCAGACAACAAACACAGTACAGTTTTATGACCACCAGACAACAAACACAGTACAGTTGTTTGACCACCAGACAACAAACACAGTACAGTTTTATGACCACCAGACAACAAACACAGTACAGTTGTTTGACCACCAGACAACAAACACAGTACAGTTGTTTGACAACCAGACAACAAACACAGTACAGTTTTATGACCACCAGACAACAAACACAGTACAGTTGTTTGACAACCAGACAACAAACACAGTACAGTTTTATGACCACCAGACAACAAACACAGTACAGTTGTTTGACCACCAGACAACAAACACAGTACAGTTGTCTGACAACCAGACAACAAACACAGTACAGTTGTCTGACAACCAGACAACAAACACAGTACAGTTGTCTGACAACCAGACAACAAACACAGTACAGTTGTCTGACAACCAGACAACAAACACAGTACAGTTTTATGACCACCAGACAACAAACACAGTACAGTTTTATGACAACCAGACAACAAACACAGTACAGTTTTATGACCACCAGACAACAAACACAGTACAGTTTTATGACCACCAGACAACAAACACAGTACAGTTGTCTGACAACCAGACAACAAACTCAAAGGAAAAGTTCTAAGGAGGGAGGACACGAAGTAACTTTTCCAGGGACTGCTTGACCTTGAAGTGAATTACTGCATCTGTTTACATACTAATTAGATAATTAGTGTCCAGGTGTTAAGTTGGCTGGCCGGACGAAAACTTCACGCGGGCCGGATGTGGCCCGCGGGCCGGGGGTTGCCGACCCCTGAGCTAGAAGGTCCTTAATAGTATTGGAAGATTGATACACTATTCTGGTATCACTCATAGCAATACAGTTCTGGTATCAATCTTAGCAACACAGTTCTGGTATCACTTTGGCAACAGAGTTCTGGTATCACTCTTAACAACACAGTTCTGGTATCACTCTTAACAACACAGTTCTGGTATCACTCTTAGCAACACAGTTTTGGTATCACTGATTGAAGGAAAATGGTAGAAAAGCTCACGAGCACAGGTAGGCAACACCTCACAACGGAGTTATCATCCTGCCTCACACTGAAATGTATCTTTCATACATACTTGTCGGTGTTAATCATCAAGTTTGACTTACCGTAGCCATCTGTCTAAAGAACTGGTCTCTACAGAATGTTGATAATTTATGGAATCTGTCAGAATGATATTTTCACATTTATTTATTTCTGTGGAGCTCGAGAGGCAAGATCCCTAATTATACTCACCTACACGTAGACGTAATAGAGATCTTTACCAATAGTAGGTATCTTCTAGGCAGTAGACATTTGTGTCATCCATCTCTTCATTTTGTTTGCATTTTCCTTTCTTATAGGAGGAGGAGGTGTTGATTCGCCGGGAATTCTCCCGGCCCTGGGTCTATTCCAGATGGCGACCCGGCTCCGGCTCCCTGTCGTGAGAGTATCAGAGACCTAAGTTTCCCATGGGAGGAGGTAAAAGTACCCCCT
Source organism: Cherax destructor (assembly GCA_009830355.1). Classification (NCBI taxonomy): domain Eukaryota; kingdom Metazoa; phylum Arthropoda; class Malacostraca; order Decapoda; family Parastacidae; genus Cherax; species Cherax destructor. The sequence goes on along the minus strand of WNWK01021946.1, from coordinate 30,312 downwards.
CATCGTTGAGACCAACTGTCCCCAGGCCTAACCACATTCCCCACCAGCACGGGGCTGGTAGGGAGAAGCTAGGCCTCTCTGGTCTGCAGGCTTGCGAGCTGCAGATGGTAGCAAGCTCCAGCTTTGGCACCTACCCTGCCCTAGAAGGGCTGGGTATGGTGATCGCTACACACACCCTTTCTTATAGCGAAAAAATAAACTTGTGGTAGCAAGACTGATGCCACGAGGCAAAGCATTGTCCGCAGCATAGTCTGACTCACAAGCTGTATACAGTGGTAGACTCATTCAAACTCTGAACTCTTCAGTAGTCTTGAGGAAGTGCATGTGGACTACAAAAGCATCATCAAATAACACATATCTTGTCCACATTAATTGTCTGAGGTGCCTATCTCTCAGCATATATATACACTGACTTTTTACCTTAATCCTTTATGCATGCCTTTAGGTGTATTGATGCCTTAGTCACACAGCACTCTCACACAATTGCTACACCAGCTGCACCAATTCACTTGTGCAGCTGGTAGTGCCACTGTTGTCATATAGAGTGATGGCTCTCATCTAGAAACTGGATAATGCATCAATAATTAGATTTTTACCCTTCAAACTGAACTATATGCCGTACTCCTTGCACTCAAATGCCTCTAAGTATATAAGGTTGACACCTCAATACTCCATGCAAGCCCTTAACTCCTTGAGTTTCAATTGTGGCATTCTTGTCTCAGAAGCTACACACAGGTATGGTAAGATTGTAGACAGCGGAGTCCTCCAGAGTACAACTTCGTGGATTTCAAGTGCATAATAAAAACATTATACTAACCTCATACAAGAAGGGAGGGTGTAGAAAAGACGGCGACCTCTGACACTTATCAAGTGTCGTGAGGGAGGGGCCGCGGGCACTGGGGATAAAGCCCCCCAGAGGAAATGATTTTTATTTGGTTAATTCTCACTGTATTAAACTGACCAGTGACCGCGAAAGAACGATAGTTTAATAAAGTTTACACAGATTGTGAAAATAGTATATTTTTAAAGGCGATTTTTTCCAGCACCTTATCATTTTTAAGCTCCCCAACCTTCCCCAGAATGAAATACTGACTACGTTGTTTAGTATTGTTATTGTATGAGTCAGAGACAGGACGAGCGTCTTCTGACACGGGTCTTAATCACATAGATGACCCGTTATTTTAATACTGAGTGTACCCGTCGCGACAATTACTTTATAGAAAATTAATTTAATTTCTACTTTAGTTAAAGTGTTCTTGACTGACGGTGTTGAGGTGAAAGGGGACCTTTAAAGACCCTTGTACATTGAAATATTTTTGTTTCTTAATTCATTATGATTATAACCAGATATATGCATGTAAATTGTTCATTACCACTTTAACATGTTTAGCTAAGTAAGTTTATTTAGTAATAATAATAATAATAATAATAATAATAATAATAATAATATTTCTACAAGTACATGTACAAGGTATACAGGATCAGCTGACATCAATGACATACTACTATATAGAAAGCCCCTTGTTATCCTGAGCATTTCGGGAAAATTACGTCAATTTTGTCCCAGGATGCGACCCACACCAGTCCACTAATACCCAGGTACCCATTTTACACTGTGGGTGAACAGGGACAGCAGGTGTCTTATGGAAATACGTCCCTAATGTTTTCCAGACGTACCGGAGATTAGAACTCTGGACCTCAGTGTGTTAGCTAGCAATCAAGCCTGGTGGCTAAAGCTCTCGCTTCACACGGAGAGAGTCCGGGTTCGATTCCCAGCGAGGGTAGAAACATTGGGGGTGTTTCCTTACACCGGTTGTCTATGTTCACCCATCAGTAAAATGGGTACCTGAGTGTTAGTAGACTGGTGTGGGTCGCATCCTGGGACAAAACTGACCTAATGTGCCCGAAATTCTCAGCATAACAAGCGGCTTTCTATATAGCAGTATGTCATTGATGTCAGCTGAGCCTGTATACCTTGTACATGTACTTGTATACCTTGTACTTGTACTTGTAGAAATAAAGATATTATTATTCTTAAGTACAATTATCATACATAGTTTAAGATAAGTGTAAATTACCCAGGATAACCCAGAAAAGTCAGACAAAGTGACTTATTTTCATTGCGACCTAATCCCTGGATCCATTATATGTATCTGTAATCTTTCGACTACCGCCCACACCATGGGTATGGGGTGACTACCGCCCACACCATGGGTATGGGGTGACTACCGCCCACACCATGGGTATGGGGTGACTACCGCCCACAACATGGGTATGGGGTGACTACCGCCCACACCATGGGTATGGGGTGACTACCGCCCACACCATGGGTATGGGGTGGAAAAATAAACACATAAGCAGTATAATGTGATCCTTTATTGACAACGTTTCGCCCACGCAGTGGGCTTTATCGAGTCACAGACAGATCTACCTGGAAAATGAGCAACATGGAGATATATATAGGGTACAGTCAGGTGGAGAATGCTGGGTCAGGTGGAGAAAGCTGCATGTGACAGTCTTAAAAGTAGTGTGATAGTTAATAACATTGTGTGACTTAAAGGACCTGCAGTGTACCATTCTTGAGTTCTAGGTGGGATAGCGTTGAAGAAGTTTCTTGGCAATAGGTTCAGCTATGTTGTAGAAGCCGTTGTTCTGGTTGAAGTTGTTGGATATACAGATGAGTGATGATTCTAGGATTCTTCGGTATTGCGTGTTGTCTTCTTGGCGATGAGTCTTGCGTTTCTGTAGCTGATTAAATGGTTGTGTAAATTTCGGTGTTGAACACAGGCATTTCTTGAGTCGTCAGATCTGCCTGCGTACTGGTGTTCTGAAATGCGTGTTTGTAGGTCTCTGGATGTTTCGCCAACGTATAATTTGCTGCAGCCATTACAAGGGATTGTGTATACCCCTGCCGTGGATTGAAGCTTTTCCTGTCTGTTACTGGTAATGTCCTTGATGGTGGTGGATGTGGAGGTGGATACTGGAGTGAGGTCTTAGAAAAATGTTGGAAACTTGTTTGGAAATGGAGTTGGTGGGAAGGACTATGTATCTCTTCTCAGCAGTGTCTTCTCTGGGTGTGTTGAAGATGTTTAATGCCCGTCGTCTGCAGTCTCTAATGAAGTGACGAGGATAGTGAAGTTTGGAAAAAACTTGTTCAATGAGGGAGCATTCTTCTTCAAGGAACTCACTGCTGCAGATTCTGAGTGCGCGCAGGAAAAAGCCTATAATTACACCACGTTTAATTTTGGTGTCGTGGTGAGAGTAGAAGTGGAGAAGATCGTGTTGATTGGTAGGTTTTCGATAGACTTTAAAACGAAGTTCATGGTCAGCTTTGCAGAGAAGAACATCAAGGAAAGGAAGAGTGTTGTCGACTTCTTCTTCTAGTGTAAACTGGATTGATGGCTCAACCTGTGTTCAACACCGAAATTTACACAACCATTTAATCAACTACAGAAACGCAAGACTCATCGCCAGAGAAGACAACACGCAATACCGAAGAATCCTAGAATCATCACTCATCTGTATATCCAATAACTTCAACCAGAACAACGGCTTCTACAACATAGCTGAACCTATTGCCAAGAAACTTCTTCAACGCTATCCCACCTAGAACTCAAGAATGGTACACTGCAGGTCCTTTAAGTCACACAATGTTATTAACTATCACACTACTTTTAAGACTGTCACATGGAGCTTTCTCCACCTGACCCAGCATTCTCCACCTGACTGTACCCTATATATATCTCCATGTTGCTCATTTTCCAGGTAGATCTGTCTGTGACTCGATAAAGCCCACTGCGTGGGCGAAACGTTGTCAATAAAGGATCACATTATACTGCTTATGTGTTTATTTTTCCATTGTGTCGGTATTTTATACCATTTATTTCCATGGGTATGGGGTGACTACCGCTCACACCATGGGTATGGGTGCATAATATATTAAACTGACATTGTACAGTTGAATAATAAAAGGCACGATACTGTGACTGGAACAATTCACAAATAACCATCACATAGGATAATGACAACTGATATGCCTTTAGCCTAACAAATCAACAAACGATATGCAAAACATACCATTTCTATTTTATGTATTGCACTTATGGTATGCCATATTGTTGTTGTTCTTGATTCGCCGGTACTCTCCTGGCCAAGGTCTTTTCCAGATGGTGACCCGGCCTGGGAGTGTCGTGAGACCTATGTCTCCCATGGGAGGAGGTACAAGTCCCTCTTCATCTTCTGGGACCAACTGTCCCCAGGCCTAGCCACATTCCCCGCCCTCACGGGGCTCGTAGGGAGAAGCTAGGCCTCTGGTCTGCCAACGGCAGTCTTGGGAGCTGCAGGTAGTAGCAAGCTCCGGCTCTGGCACCTTCCCCGCCCCAGGAAGGCTCGTGGGAGTGTTCCCCACCCTAGGAGGGCCCGTGGGAGTGGTGGCTGCCTTCTGGGGGTCGATTTGTTTTAGTGTTCCCTTTTGTGTGTTTAAAGCGCCATTTTCTTTGTATAAATATGATACCCACACAAGGACCCCAATGGAAATGAGTCACTTTATCTGACTTTTTTTTGGGGGGGAGGGAGTTATCTTATGTAATTTACATTATATCATTATATATTATAATTGCACTTATTTATACCTGTGCTTAAAAAACTTACTTTTCTTTTTAATCATATGATTTCTTTGAGTTAACCCTTGTGTGTAGGTTTAATGACTCGTTTTCTTTGTATGTGTCGCAGCATATCATGATTCCTTTGAGTTAGCCCTTGTATGTGTTTGATGTTCCGTTTTCTTTCAGGAGTAGCCATGCAGGGGGGCGGCGCTCCTGGGGGCGACGACGACGACCATAATAAACATGAGATGCTGCTCGCAGTTCAGGCAGGTTAGTAGCTTCTCTGTTCTAGTGTGATCTGTGTTCTCTCTCTCCTCCAGTGATGCTACTCTGGTGGCTCGCTCGCATTTGTGAGTCCTTAAGGCAATTGTCCCTGTTTTATTCTAGCCTAAATCTACCTAATTTATCACCAGGTTGCCTACAACATTCAAGAACCTTGAAAATAAATTTGAAAAATTTAATTACTGCCTGGAAAATTATTTGTATATTTCCTTAATAAAACTTAAATTATTTTAAGGTCCACTGTCAGATGTTGCCTCACAAAATGCAGCCAATATTAGTGTGAGAGGTAATGCAACATGATCTATAATATAATACACTAATATAGATGTTTATGTTGCAAATTATTACTTGTAGTTCGTGCTGATATTTAAAACTGAATTTAAATATTAGTTATATTAGATTTATAGATTTACAAGTTATTTTACAGAAGTAAATAATGAACTTACACCTGCTGTCCCTGTTTACCTAGCAGTAAGTAGGTACCTGGGTGTTAGTCACTGTTGTGGGTCGCATCCTGGGGGACAATATTAAAAGGACCCAATGAAAACAAGACAGATAGTCCTTGATGAAGCATGCATACATACATACACACGCACGCACACACAGTCCTTGATGACGCACTGACTTTCTAACCCTCCCACTGGTTAAAAAAATCAACAAAATCTTATCTAACTATAAGGATCTAACACTCCATCATCACCCAGGAAGGATATTCAAATACACCGACTTCAATCTCCACCAGATTATGAGACCTAACTTCACGTGACCCATGCAGATTGTATGGTAATTTGAAAGGTACCACTAGATTACGTATCAGAAATGAATTCTTTCCGCTGGTTTTATGGTTCTTATACATGAGTACTACCATCACACAGGATGGTCTATTATGTCAGTCACAAAGGATTGTATTAATTCAAGAAACAATTACAGACATCATATAGTATTATTCACGTACAATCACGTACATGAATTTGATGACAAATTGTTACGTGTTAGATAGAACACTGCAGACAGCATTCACGAGTAATTGTAAGCTCCATGTAACTATAAAACAAGTAATCACAAACTAATAATCATAAAATTATAAATTTTTAAAGAGAATTGGGCAGGGTTGAATGGAGAGTGTTTGAGAGGAAGCCAAGGCAGTGCAACACGTATGGGAATTAAAAGATGAGAAACAGGAACGATATAAAATAATTAATTACTTCAGTATCAGCGTGGAAGAAAAATGGAATATGCTAAACATGTGGAGAACCTCCAAATAAAGTTCCACTAGGAGGTACTGTAGGTTCAAAGAGGTTAGAACATGCACATGTACACAGGTAAGTACACGCACACACACACCTAAAGCTAGAGGATCAGGCAGGTATAACAGGAAAGGCACTGCAATGGATCAGAGAATACCTGACAGGAAGACATCAGCGAGTCATGGTCCGTGACGAGGTGTCATAGTGAGCGCCTGTGACAAGCGGTGAGGACCGGTGCTGTTTCTGGTATATGTGAATGACATAACGGAAGGATAGATTCAGAAGTGTCCCTGTTTGCAGACGATGTGAAGTTAATGAGGAGAATTCAGTCGGAGGAGGATAAGGCAGCACTACAGAGGGATCTGGACAGGCTGCAGGACTGGTCCAGAAACTGGCTCCTGGAGTTCAGTTCCACCAAGTGCAAAGTCATGAAGATCGGGGAAGGGCAAAGAGGACCACAGACTACAAACCTCACTCAAGGAAAAGGATCTTGGGGTGAGTATAATACCGAGCACATCTGAGACGCACATCAACCAAATAACTGCTGCAGCACATGGGCGACTAGCGAACCTAAGAATAACATTCCGACATCTCAGTAAGGAGTTGTTCCGGACCCTGTACACCGTGTACATCAGGCCCATATCGGAGTATGCAGCTCCAGTTTGGAACCCACACCTCTCCAAGCACGTCAGGAAATTAGAGAAAGTGGAAAGTTTTGCAGCGAGACTAGTCCCGGAGCTAAGGGACATGTCCTACGAGGAGAGGGTAAGTGAAATTGACCTGACGACACTGGAGGACAGGAGAGATAGGGGGGATATGATAACGACATATAAAATACTGAGAGGAATCGACAAGATGGACAGAGACAGAATGTTCCAGAGGTGGGACACAGCAACAAGGGGTCACAGTTGGAAGTTGAAGACTCAGATGAATCACAGGGATGTTAGGAAGTATTTCTTCAGTCACAGAGCTATCAGGAAGTGGAATAGTCTGAAAACTGACGTAGTGGAGGCAGGATCCTGCTCCATGAGGTATGATAAACCTCATGGAGCAGGAAGAGTGACCCAGTAGCGGGCAGTGAAGGGGCGGGGCCAGGAGCTGTGACTCGACCCCTGCAACCACAACTAGGTGAGTACACACACAGTCTGTTTTCTGGAACAGGTGAGAAAAGTTTAGAGAGACTAGAAGAACCCAGACTGATACTCTTAGTTTACTTTAACAGTTGACTGTAACAATGACCTACTGTGACCTACCCATCATCATTACTGTGACCTATCCACCATCATTCCTGTGACCTACCCGTCATCATTACTGTGACCTACCCGTCATCATTACTGTGACCTACCCGTCATCATTACTGTGACCTACCCGTCATCATTACTGTGACCTACCCGTCATCATTACTGTGACCTACCCGTCATCATTACTGTGACCTACCCGTCATCATTACTGTGACCTACCCGTCATCATTACTGTGACCTACCCGTCATCATTACTGTGACCTACCCGTCATCATTACTGTGACCTACCCGTCATCATTACTGTGACCTACCCGTCATCATTACTGTGACCTACCCAATCATTACTGTGACCTACCCGTCATCATTACTGTGACCTACCCGTCATCATTACTGTGACCTACCCGTCATCATTACTGTGACCTACCCGTCATCATTACTGTGACCTACCCGTCATCATTACTGTGACCTACCCGTCATCATTACTGTGACCTACCCGTCATCATTACTGTGACCTACCCGTCATCATTACTGTGACCTACCCGTCATCATTACTGTGACCTACCCGTCATCATTACTGTGACCTACCCGTCATCATTACTGTGACCTACCCGTCATCATTACTGTGACCTACCCGTCATCATTACTGTGACCTACCCGTCATTACTGTGACCTACCCGTCATCATTACTGTGACCTACCCGTCATCATTACTGTGACCTACCCGTCATCATTACTGTGACCTACCCGTCATCATTACTGTGACCTACCCGTCATCATTACTGTGACCTACCCGTCATCATTACTGTGACCTACCCGTCATCATTACTGTGACCTACCCGTCATCATTACTGTGACCTACCCGTCATCATTACTGTGACCTACCCGTCATCATTACTGTGACCTACCCGTCATCATTACTGTGACCTATCAATCATTACTGTGACCTATTCATCATCATTACTGAGACCTACCCATCGTCATTACTGTCACCTATCCATCAAATTACTGTGACATATACTTCGTCATTACTGTGACCTACGCATCATTACTGTGACCCATCCATCATCATTACTGTGACCCATCCATCATCATTACTGTGACCTACCCATCATCATTACTGTGACCTACCCATCATCAATACTGTGACCTACCCATTATCATTACTGTGACCTATACATAATTTCTGTGCCCTATCTCTCATCATTACTGTGACCTACCCATCATTACTGTGACCTACCCATCATCATTACTGTGAACTATACATCATTACTGTGACCCATCCATCATTACTGTGATCTACCCATCATTACTGTGACCTACCCATCATCATTAATGTGACCTATACATCATTACTGTGACCCATCCATCATTACTGTGACCTACCATCATCATTACTGTGACCTATACATCATTACTGTGACCTATACATCATTACTGTGACCTATACATCATTACTGTGACCCATCCATCATTACTGTGACCTACCCATCATCATTACTGTGACCTACCCATCATCATTACTGTGACCTACCCATCATCATTACTGTGACCTACCCATCATCATTACTGTGACCTACCCATCATCATTACTGTGACCTACCCATCATCATTACTGTGACCTACCCATCATCATTACTTTGACCTACCCATCATCATTACTGTTGCTTGCCCATCATCAATACTGTGACCTATCTATCGTCATTATTATGAGCTATCCCTCATCATTACTGTGACCTGCCCATCATTACTGTTGCTTACTCATCATCAATGCTGTGACCTATACATCATCATTACTATGACCTATCCATCATCATTACTGTGACCTATCCATCATCATTACTGTGACCTATCCATCATTTCACCAGTTCTGAAGTTTATCTCCTCTTATGCGACATTGTTTTTCCTATTAATCTTCAATATGCTACTTTAAGTATTTTCGCATGTAAATGTCTGCAATATCTGGAGATGTTTTGTACATATAACTTATTAAGTCTTGTAAATTTGTTAGGCAAGATCTTTTGTATAGATAGTGTTGATTTTCGTTTACTTATAGTAGTCGTTCCTTCCACAAATTTTCCTATTTTGTTGCTAGCAATAGTTTCCATTAGTTTTAGTAACACCTTTGTCAAACTAATACAGCAGTAGTCCAGAGCACTTCTGCTCTCTCTTAATGTGCATTAAAACATTTTTCTAGCTTCCAGCCATTTAATACTGTACCCTCTTCTGTTAATTTTAAACAATACTATTAATTTGTACGCAATTTTTCATGTATATGCTTTCAAGAGTGCGTGATACAGTGGAACCTCTGGTCACGACCAAAATTCGTTCCAAAACTCTGGTTGCGACCCGATTTGGTCGTGACCCGAACGTAATTTCCCCATTGGATTGTATGTACATACAAATAATCAGTTCCAGACCCCTACGAACTGCATGTAAATATATTTTTTTTTTTAAGATTTTTAAGCACAAAAATAGTTAATTGTACCATAGAATGCACAGTATAAAAACCTTTAATAACATTGAGAAAACCTTGAACCACAGAGAAAACTAACATTGCACGAGACCGTTCTAGACCCCTACGAACCCTTCGCTGTAAACAGTTTTTTAAGCACAGAAAAAATAATCAAAGTTTGAAAAATCCTTAATTATACAAAATAATGTACAGTTTAATAGAGAAAAAGACTTAAATAACAGAGAAAAACATACTGTAAACAACCAAGAAAACAAAATAAATTCAAAAACATGTGAAATACAACACAAGGAGTTCACAGCGAATGAACGCACGTCTGACCCAGACCAACTACAAGGCGACGCTCTTTGTTAGGTGTACACAAACAACAGCAAGTGGGGAAGATTGGCACATGCAAAAAAAATGGTACTGAATGTGAAAATTGACACGGCTGTGTTTTTACTTACATGATTCATTACCTTGTAACTAGTGAATTAATTACCATTGTACCTTGTTCAGCTATCAAAACTTTGGGGCCCAGTCTCTGGACCCTATATATACCTCTGTAATCTGCAATACTTGCTGTCATGATTGTGACCATCTGAGTTCATTACCTTTGTAACTTGCTCAGCTATCAAACTTTGAGGTCCAGTCCCTGGACCCATTATGTACCTCTGTAATCTTTTGACTACCGCCCACAGGATGGGTATGGGGTGCATAATAAAGATATCAAACTAAAACTGTGTTTTTTCGGCACCCGATTATGTGTTCGTGACCAGATGCAAAAATGTAGCTAATTTTTTGGTCGTGAACCGATTTGTTTGTGTTCTGAAGCGTTCGTGACCAGAGGTTCCACTGTAGTTTGTTTAGTCTGCGTGATTTGTTTATGTTAAGCTTCTCTGGATATTTGAACTTGTCAAGGTTGTAGATTTCGCAGTATTTATTGTGAAGGTTTCAGGCTCTTCAAATAAATTTTGCGGCTTAGGTATATTTCTCATTTTCGACTGTAAAGACCTACCTACCTGGAGTCTACCTAGAGGGTGTTACAGGGGTCAACGCCCCCGCGGCCCAGTCCCTGATCAGGCCTCCCGGTGGATCAGGGTCTGATCAACAAGGCTGTTATTGCTGTCCGTATATAGTCCCACGTACTAACCACAGCCCTTATGATCGGGTAGTGAAGGCAGCCAGGGGTCTATGGTAATTTCCCTTATGCCTGGTGGGAGGCTGTTAAACAGTCTTGGGCCCTGGACACTTAGTGTGTTTTCTCAGTGTACTCATGGCGCCCCTACTTTTCATTGGAGATATGTTGCACCGTCTGCCCAGTCTTTCGCTTTCGTAGGGAGTGATTTCTGTGTTCAGATTTGAGACCAGTCCCTCTAGGATTTTTCAGGTGTAGATTATAATGTGTCTCTCCCGCCTGGACTCCGGTGAGTAGAGGTCAAGTGACTACAAACGTCTCAAGTAATTAAGGTGTTTGACGGAACTTATATGTGCAGTATAGGTTCTTTGTACATTCTCTAGATCTGCGATTTCACTTGCCTTAAATTGAGCTGTTAGTGTACAGCTCGATTTAAATAATTTGTCCTAGAGAGGACAAGTAATTTAAAAAGGATCATCAACGTCCCATATCATGAAAATCTTTGAAAGGTTTCTAAGAACCAAGATCGCCAACCACCTAGATACCCATCAGTTACACAACCCAGGGCAGCACGGGTTTAGAGCAGGTCGCTTCTGCCTGTCCCAGCTACTGGACCACTATGATAAGGTCCTGGATGCTTTAGAGGATAAACAAAATACAGATGTAGTATACATAGACTTTGTGAAAGCCTTCGACAAGTATGGCCATGGTGTAATTGCGAACAAAATCCGTGATAAAGGAATAACAGGAAAAGTTGGTAAATGGATCTATAACTTCCTAACAAATAGAACACAAAGAGTAATATTTAACACATTAAAGTCTGAAGCAGCTACGGTGAAAAGCTCTGTTCCACTAGGCACATTACTCGCCCCCATCGTGTTCCTTTTCCTCATATCGGACATAGACAGAGATGTAAGCCACAACACCGTGTCTTCCTTTGTGGATGACACCCGAATTTGCATGACAGTGTCCTCCATCGAAGACACTGCAAGAGTCCAAGCGGACATCAGCCAAATCTTTAAATGGGCCCCAGAAAACAATATGAAGTTCAATAAAGAGAAATTTCTATTACTCCCATACGGAAAACTTGTGGAAATTAAACTATATCGGAGTATAAAACAAATTTTAACAACACAATAGAGCGGAAAACTAATGTAAAGGACCTGTGAGTGATAATGTCAGAGGATCTCACTTTCAAAGATCACAACAATGTATCTACGACATCTGCTAGAAAAATTGTAGGATGGATAATGAGAACCTTCAAAACTAGGGATGCCAAGCCCATAAGTAAGTTTATTCATGTATACACAAATACATTTACATATATTATCATACATAGCAGCATATGTGTAGAGAACCTAGGATAACCCAAAAAAGTCAGACAGAGTGACTTATTTCCATTGGGGTCCCTTTTACACTATAATATTTTACATTGTAGGATATATATTTATTATATTATAAAGGATATATGTATACTAGGAATAAGGTAAAAGAGTTATTTACATATACATGTGTGTTAGCTAAAAATAAAAATCATTCTCCTCCCTTTCTGTCGCTACATTCATTAGGTACCTTTTGGCTCTCTTCTTGAACTGGCTCATGCTATGACTGGCTTTGACATGTGCAGGCAGACTGTTCCATTCCTTTATTGCTGTACAATAAAAGGTGTTTGAAGCTTGGCCACTGACTGTGGGAACTACAAAGTTGTGCTCTCTCCCCCTAGTACTATGACTGCTTTGGTTCTCAGCCTTGACAAAATTGGCAGCAAGATATTCTGGACACTGTTTGTGAGCAATTTTATAAATTTGATTTAATTTAAGTTGTTTTACTCTGTCTTCAATATTCAGCATATCCAATTGTTGTAATTCATCCTGGCCTACATGCTCTCTTGGACCCAGGTCCAGGATGAATCTTACCATTTTGTTCTGGGTGATTTGCAGCTTATCTTTCAGTTTTTTTGTCAATGCAGAGTACCATGAAGAGCAAGCGTAGTCAATATGACATTGTATAAGGGCTAGACATAGGGTCCTGCGAGCCTCAGTAGGTAGACACTGTGCTTGTCTGTAGAGGAACTTCAGTCTGGCATTCGCTTTCTTTACTACACTGTTCCTATCAATCTCCTGACATGCATGGGTCAAAGGGATTCCCAGATATTTTACTGAGGAAACTGAAGTGATGGATTCCCATTACACCGGATATTAAAATTATTTACCCTGCTCAGTTTATATTTCGTGCCAAAGAGTATGGCTTCTGTTTTCCGAGGTGTAACGATAGTTTGTTGTCTACTAACCATTTGCTGCAGGACTCCAGTTCCAGTGTTAATACATTAGATATATCTTGTGGGTCTTTACCTGACACTAACAGAGCACTGTCATCCGCATACAGTAGGAGTTTGCACTTGACACTGATGGGCATATCATTTACATAACACAGGAATAATAAAGGACCCAGAATACTACCTTGGGGAACTCCACATGCTATCGGCAGTGGTTCTGATTCCGTTTTGTTGATTTTGACAATTTGTTTCCTGTTGCTAAGATAGGACTTAAACCAGTCTGTGGAACCTATGCCGATAGCTTGAAGTTTCTTACATAATATATTGTGGTTGACACAAATCGCTTGTTCTCTATAGGCTGGAATACTGCTGTACACTAACAGCGCCTTTCAAGCAGGTGAAATTGCTGACCTGGATAATGTACAGAGAACCTACACAGCACACATAAGTATGATAAAACACCTAAATTATTGGGAACCGTTGAAGTTCCTTGACTTGTATTCCCTGGAATGCAGGCGAGAGATTTTAGTTTAATATATTATGCACCCCATATCATTGACTTGCAGGCAAGATACATGATAATGTACACTTGGAAAAACCTGGAAAGGATTAGTACCAAATTTGCACACGAAAATCACTCCCTACGAAAACAAAAGGCTAAGCAGGCGGTGCAACATTTCCCTAATGAAAAGCAGGGGTGCCACTAGCACGATAAGAGACAACACAATAAGTGTCAGGGGCCCAAGACTGTTCAACTGCCTCTCAGTATACATAAGGGGGATTACCAATAGAACTCTGCCTATCTTCAAGCAGGCACTGGACAAGCACCTAAAGTCAGTACCTGACCAGCCGGGCTGTAGTTCATATGTCAGTTTACGTGCGGCCAGCAGGAACAGCCTGGTTGATCAGACCCTGGTCCACTATGAGGCCTGGTCACGGACTGAGCCCCGGGGGCGTTGACCCCCGGAACCCTCTCCAGGTATACTCCAGGTATTGGCATGGCATCCCTTGTTTTGAAGATTCTCATTATCCATTCAATCATTTTTCCACACAGATATGATAGTTACATCTAGTTGAAGGTTGTGTAGAGTCAAGATGTTATTTTTTATTGCTTCTAGTCATTCTAGTCTCTTGGTCATTTATAAGTTAATATAATATTTTTCACATTTTTCTTGAACTTTACATATTTGTAGGTTTCTTTAAGGTTAACTTTATTGTTATAAGTAATTTTTAATGCACTTTCTAATTTGCCGTTTTCACTATTTCTCTTGTTTTCTCTGTTATGTATATAATGGATAGTGAACAATGGTCCTCACAGTTTCCTCTAACTTAAATATTACTGCAAAACAATTGCAAACAAGCGATCGTAACAATGCAGAACAAGCCACATGGGGATGGAAATCTTTAGCTCTAGATCTTTGGCACTCTCGTGCGTCGTCAGGAGCTATGCAATGTTATTAGACAGCAACAGATTGGAGGGGAAATTCTTTAAGACGAGGCAGAAGGTATCAGTGGTAACCCATGTCACAGAGTCTGTACTCTGTGACATGGGTTACCACTGATACCTTCTGCCTTGCATCAATGAATTTTCCCTCCTATCTGTTGTTGTCTTGCAACATTGCATAGCTCCTGACACGCAAAGTGCGAAGATCTCACTTCTAGAGCAAAAGATTTCCATCCCCATGTGGCTTGTTCTGCATAAAATATTACATATATGAATAACATTCTCATTACATGATCTCCAGTAATTGCTTCGTCAGTCTTGATGATCTAGTTTTATCATCGTCCTCATCATATTTCTAGAAATATTGTTCTTCTCAAAAAGATACATAGGACTTTGTTTTAAAAATCTGCCTCTTTCCTCTTTATTCTTTACGTCTAAAAGTTGAATGCTGTTTAGCATTAGTAACCGGGCACATCTTTTCAAAACTTGTTGCTCTGGTGTTGAAATTGTCAATATCGATATTGGATATCGAAGTTTGGGTTCCCTTTAAGTTGGCAATGTTAAAACTTTCTTAACTTTTCGCTCACTTCACAGTAAGAACAAGGCCCAAAATGTTATTTGTTTGCCTCGTAACTTGATGTTCTAATAGATCTTGAGTTACTGAAGTGACAGAATTATTGAATTTTTATCATAAATTAATCTTGGAACATTATGCTGTGATCCTTTAGTTTTATATAATTGGCTGGAAGACCTGGCACTGGTACGCTGAGGCTGCTGAATCGGTCAGCAGGTTGTCACCTGACACACACCTGTATAGCAGGTCATCACCTGACACACACCTGCAGCGGGTCGTCACCTGACACACACCTGCAGCAGGACACATTTTCATCTTTCCTGATAAACAAAACACCAGCAACATGAGACAGACTTTTACATCATTCATTACTGTGTAAAGGAGGTCTACACGCACCTGCCAACTTCATTGTAACACTGTCTTTGCAGCAAAATACATTCTAACACTGTCTTTGCAGCAAAATACATTCTAACACTGTCTTTGCAACAAACTTACTAATTATATACAAGAAGCTGTTATCTTCTACCTTTCATTTTTGGCTCTGTAAATATCGCACATAGGCTTAAATCTCCATCTTTCATAAGAAAGCGACCTTCAGTGAAGATTCTGATCCCAGATACAAAACTTTTTCTTTTTGCAACCGATAGCTCTGAAATAAATGTTTTTTTTTTCAGGTGATAAGGATAAACTTCTGCATGTACTGAAACAACTGCCTGAGAAATGTGTGAACCATGTGTTCCCACACCCCACTTACGCCACAGCTCTCCACGTCGCTACGCAAAATAATTCTATAGAGCTAGTGGAAACCCTTCTCCAAGCTGGAGCTGATCCTAATGCTAGGGTATGTATTTTCTGTGGAAATTTTTTGATATATGATTAGTGGCAGGATGACACTAGTGACCCGAAAATGAAGAAACACTTTCATTATCATTCATTCAATCACTGTCTTTCCATCAGTGTGCCGACATCACAGCTCAAATGACCCTCCGAGCTGCAGCATCCCAACCCTTCTTTCAGAGTCAAGACACTGTATTTCCAACCTCAGGATGTTTTTTTTTTTTCAGTCCCTTCATAAATGTTATTTGCTCACATTCCAAGAGCATGTCAGTCATAAAAACCATTTGTCTTCACTCATTCCTATCTAATACTCTCGCTCAAGCCTGTTGGTTGTCCAGTCTCCTAGCAATCAAAGCCTCTTACCCTCCTTTCCACCACCCCTGATATATATATATGCCCTCCTAGTCATCCTGTCTTGCTTCATTCTCTCTAAATGTCCAAACCACCTCAATAGCCACCCCTGAGCTCTCTGATTAATACTTCTGGTAACCACACATCTAATAATCTCCATCCTCTGATTTCTCTGCATAATATTCACACCACACATTGCACTTAAACACATCATCTCCATGTCAGCCTCCTCCTCGCTGCAACCTTTGAAACCTCTGCTTTATATTCAAATTCAAAAGTTGGTATAACTGTATGCTGGCACATTTCTCTTCTTTGCATCCATGGATAATTTTCTTTGTCTTCACAGATTCATCATTGCACCGACTAGTGTTTCTCCCCTCGCCAGCTCTATGATTCACCTATCTTTCATAGATCTGTCCACTGTCCACTGTCAAGTCCACTCCCAAATAGCTGAACACATTTACGTCCTCCATATACGATCCCTTTAGTCTAATATTCAATTTCTCATTGCCTATATTTTTGATACTCTTATCCCCTTGCTCTTTCCTATATTAAGTTTGAACTTCCTTCTTTTACCTTCTCTCCCAAATACGTCTACCAACCTTTGCAACTTCTCTTCAGAACTTCCCAAAAGAACCATGTCATTCACAAAAAGCAAATGTGACAACTTCAACGTAGTATCAAATTCGTTATTTTTTAATCTCATTCTTTTTCCCAACACCCTGGTGTTTACTTCTTTAACGGCCTCATCATCCACATTAGAACTCTTAACTGCTTTTAATAACTTACCATCTATCCCATACATTTGCAGTATCTGTCAAATTTCTCTCTAATCCACCCTTCCATATGCCTTTTCTAAATCTATAAAATCAACAAAAAGTTCTTAATCTTTACCAAAGAATTATTCATTTATTGTATATGCCTCATTGTAGTCATATCTACTACTCTTCTCATAGCCTCCATGTTCATCTGCAGTACAACTCTGTCTTACTTTTAATTCTTCCAATAATAACTCTACCATACACTCTACCCGGTATACTCAACAGGCTTATTTTCCTATATTTTTTACCTCTCTTTTGTCCTTTTCCCCTTATACAAAGTAATTATACATACTGTCTACCAGTCCCTAGGTACCTTTCCCTTTTCATGTTACAAATGTTACAAACTAGCAATACCACGGTAGATAGTAAACAGGGGATGCCCAGGGAAATACTGAAGATAAATTACTAGAAACTGATGAAGGCTCCATTGTTAGCACTAGTGCCGAAGATAGAAACGAGACAGGAACACATCCACCAATAGGGAATACAATGGGGAACACAGTCACAAAAAACCAGGGCAAACGGAAACCAGGCCTGTGTGAATATTATGCACTTGGTATCTGCAGGCATGGAATATCTGGGAAAACAGATGGGACATGCAATTACGTATGATCACCCCAGAAAATGCCGTGCCCATATGAAAACAGGAAAATGCAACCTCCCGTCCTGTAAGCTTTTCCACCCTGAAATGTGCCACTTATCATTTCAGGAAAGACAGTGCTATAACTTATATTGCCAGGCATACCACCTAAAGGGTACAAGATGGCATAGAACATCCAGACCATGGCTGGATGTTCTGCAATTGAAATTTATGGGAAAAGTAAGCGAAATAATATTATTTTCTTTTGAGGAAGCTTACTCATACGTATAGTTTATCTAAAAAAATAATTTTTCAGAAAATCCTTGAAAATGCCTTGAATCGTCAAAAAATGCAATAACCTGGGTAGCCACAGCCACTCTGGAGAGAGAGGTTTTTTAGTGCCAGGAAGGAAAAAAAGCTGGCAGGAAATGACAGAAATCGTACACCAACTGCAATCATTTCTGGAGTGGAATCACAGTCAATGGTCTCCACTCCAACACAACAGATATTAGTGCCAGGAAAAAAAGACCCCCCCCCATACCACCAATCCAACGACATTCATCTTTGCAAATATACAGGGTCTAAAGCCAGCAACAAACAACAAGATACCTTACATCCATCTGAGACCGGTCTGAGACCAGGCCTTGTTTTGGATCAGGGTATGATCAGCCAGGCTGTTACTGCAAGCCGCATGCAAACTGACGTACGAACCACAGCCCGGTTGGTCAGGTACTGACTTTAGGTGCCTGTCCAGTGCCTTCTTGAAGACAGCCAGGGGTCTATTGGTAATCCCTCTTATGTATGCTGAGGGCAGTTGAACAGTCTTGGGCTCCTGACACTTATTGTGTTGTCTCTCAATGTACTGCTTTTCATTGAGGGAAAGTTGCATCTCCTGCCGAGTCTTTTGCTTTCATGCAGGTTTACAGTCTTATATGTAATCTGTGTAACATCATATAAATAATAGTGCCCGTTTTATAAATATTTTTGACCAAATATTTTTCCAGTGCTTCAAAAGATTTTTCAAACATTTTGTTGTTGACTATGTATGCATTTAATACAGTGGACCCTCGGTTAACGAAATTAATCCGGTCCAGGAGCTATTACTTAATCTGAATCTTTCATAATCTGAAACCTTATTTCCCATAAGAAATAATGTAAATACAATTAATTCGTTCCACAAAAAAATAATCACTCAAAAAAAAAAAAAACAATAACATTTACTTACCTTTATTGCTGACATGGGCAGGGTGTTAATGGTTGGAAGGGGAATCCCCCTCCAAAAAGACTTCAGGTAACAAGTCCCTCTCTGGGGTTACTTCCCTTCTTGGTCTTTTAATGCCACTAGGACCAGCTTGAGAGTCACTAGACCCCTGCCTGGTGAAGTAACTGTCCAGAGTCCTCTGTTTCTGGCGACTCTTCAACACTTTTCTGAAGTACAACATGGCTCTGTCACTGAAGTGGTTGCACAGAAGGCTCATTTCAGCTTGCTCAGGGTGGTATCTTTCAACAAATGTCTGCAACTCATTCCACTTTGTACACATCTCTTTAAGCACTGAAGAAGGCACCTCCTTATCTCTCTCTCTCTCCTCCTGTGAAGCAATAACCTCAGCTGTGGTCTGTTGTTGTTCCAGATGAAGCTCTTGCAGCTCTTCAGTTGTTAGCTCTACCCTGTGCTCCTCCACCAACTCTTCCACATCCTCACCACTCACCTCCAACCCCAGGCTGTTCCCCAATTCCACAATATCTTCCACAACATGTTCCACAACAGGCACAGGGTCGTCAGGGTCAGGGTCAGCCTCAAATCCTTCAAAATCCCTCTCTTGGACACAATTCGGCCACAGTGGTCTCCAAGCAGAGTTCAGAGTCCTGGAAGTCACTTCCAAGCCTTACCTATAAGGCCTATGCAATGCACGATATTGAGGTGTTCTTTCCAGAACTCTCTTAGGGTCAATTCAGAGTCATTGGTCATATTAAAGCACCTCTGAAACAGTGCTTTGGTGTACAGTTTCTTGAAGTTGGAAATGACCTGCTGGTCCATGGGCTGGATGAGAGGAGTGGTGTTAGGAGGCAAGAACTTCACTCTGATGAAATTTAAGTTGTCAGGCAACAACTCTTGCAAGTTGTGAGGATGAGCAGGAGCATTGTCCAGTACCAGGAGGCACTTGAGTGGCAATTTCTTTTCAGGAGGTATTTCTTCACACTAGGGCCAAACACTCCAGTCAACCATTCCTTGAAAATCTCCGTAGTGACCCATGCCTTGGTGTTAGCTTTCCAATGCACACACAATTTATTCTTGTCAACACTGTGTTTCCTGAAGGGTCTGGGATTTTCTGCGTGATGCACCAGTAAAGGCTTCACTTTAAAATCCCCACTAGCATTAGAACAAAACAAGAGAGTTAGCCTGTCTTTCATAGGCTTGTGTCCTGGCTGTGCCTTTTCCTCCTGAGTAATGTAGGTCCTGTTGGGCATTTTCTTCCAAAACAGGCCTGTTTCATCACAATTAAACACTTGTTGGGGAGGAATTGTTCAGCCTCTACGAACCCCTTGAATTCCTGCACAAATTTTTCAGCTGCACGTTTGTCTGAGCTGGCTGCCTCACCATGCCTCACAACATTGTGTATGCCACTACGTTTCTTAAACTTCTCAAACCAGCCTTTGCTGGCTTTAAAATCACTCGCTTCACCACTGGTTCCAGGCATTGTCTTCACAAGATCTGCATGCAACTTCCTTGCCTTTTCACAAATTATCGCCATAGAAATACTATCACCCGCTAACTGTTTTTCATTGATCCACACCAACAACAACTTCTCAACCTCATCCACTGTTTTTTATCTTTGTTTCGTTAACAAATTAACCCCTTTTGCAACATTAGCTTCCTTGATCTCATTTCTCTGTGCCAGGATAGTGCCGATAGTAGATGGAGTTTTCTTGTACATCCTGGCAAGATCACTCAGACGTACACCACTCTCATATTTTTCTATGATTTCCTTCTTCAGTTCGATGGTGTTCCTCACTCTCTTTACCACAGGGGTGCCACTAGGAAGCTTCTTTGGACCCATGGTGACTTATTTCACAGTGACAATCACTAAACCACCAAAAAAGACACCAAATATATTGTGAATCTTTGAAAGAGCGCGCTAGGTAATGTTCTCTCAATGGTAAACAACACTTCACTGGCGTCCTGTGCTTGCGCGGAGCAGGCGGACACATCTAATACCTTTCGCTAACCGAGGAATTTTTCGCTAACCAATTACAAAAAAGCTTTCGTTTTCCGAAGCTTTCGTTAACGGAACCTTTCGTTAACCGAGGGTCCACTTTATATATTTTTTTAATCCAAGTGGTTTCTTGCATCTGTAAAAGTCTACACAGATTATTTTGTTACAATTTGTTATTATTACTTTTCGAAATGCTTTTCAACTTTTAATGTTTTCTTTGTTTAATTATAAAAAGTTGAAAATTAATATAGCTCACTATATACCTTTAATACCTTTTTTATATTTTGTTTTCACAATTTATTTTAGCTGTTTTGGTAATAAAATATTTTATCCTTCACCCCACAATGATTTCCATTCACTTGTAATTCATAAATAAATCATTCCCGTCTTGCACTATCCCGTAATTACAGACATTTTACACTTTCCTGTCATATATTTCTTAATACTGTTCATTTATTTGTTACCTATAAGCATACGTTTTTCCAATGTGCACAACTCTTAAATTTGTATACATTGTTCTCGAGTATTTTGTCGTTACTGGCCTATTTGACATATTATATTTCCACAGGATCTTCGTGGGAAGAAGTACTGCTCAATCCATTACTCTGCACATAATGGAAACTTAGAAATTCTTCAGGCTCTTCTCAAAGCAGGAGCTGATCCTAATATAAAGGAAGGTGAGTTTGGTCGCACATCGCTGCACATCCTAGCTACTCGATGGAAGACTAGCGAAGATAATTTTAAAGCTTGTCTTGATGCTCTTCTGTCGTGCAAGAAGATTAAAGTGGACACTTTAGATAGCAGTAAATCTTCCCCTCTTTTTATGGCTGCTACTAAGAGTTGGGAGTATATGACACGTCAGCTGATTCTTAAAGGAGCTAGTGTTGATACTGCTGTTGGAAATAAGACAACAGCTGATATTATCCGCAAGAAGTTACCTGGTCTTCTTGAAACAATTGACTTCTCTGTGATTGAAAAGCCTCAACGATATTTCAGTGACGAGTTATATGATGCCCTGATGGATGGTGATTTGGTGGTATTTCGGGATATTCTTAATGAAATTAAGTTAGAGGAGAAATCTAAAGCTTCTTTACTGGATGAGGATCATGGAGAGTATACACTTCTACAGTATGCATGTGACAATGGTTTGGCTGACTTTGTAGAAGAACTGTTGAAGAATGGAGCTAATCCAGCAAGGATAGATGACACAAGTAAAATGTCTCCAATCCTCTATGCTACTAGGAATGGATTTCACAAGATTGTGGAAATGCTTATCAGAGCCATGAAAGAACGAGGTGAATTAGAGAAAGGTGCTCTGAAGCTAACAGATTTACGGAAAGAAACTGCTTTACACAAAGTGGTGAAGAGAGAGTATCCATTGCAGAATGAAGGAGTAAACTACTACCGATGTCTGCAAATCCTCTTGGATAAGAAGTGTTATCTAGACATTGATGCCCAGGATGAATTTGACAATACCCCACTTCACTATGCTGTTCTTTGTGACGACCAGAGCTTTGTCCGTATATTGTTGCTAAACGGAGCTCATTTGGGTATCCGAAACAAATTTGGAACTCTTGCAATTACCCGAATCCAGCCATCTGTGCTTGAGGAAGTTCTTAATGACTGCATTAAGCACAAGAACAATGTTGCTGATCGTGACTTTGAAATCATCCTTCACTTCAGTATGCTGGCTCCAGCACAGGCGTCTCAACAGCCAGAAACTGAATGTCTGCGATTCCTGAGTGGATCAAGGAAACATAGGCGATTGCTGCGGCATCCCATCATTGACACTTTCCTGTTCCTTAAGTGGCAGAGAATTAGG
The DNA here is from genome assembly GCA_009830355.1 of Cherax destructor. Taxonomy (NCBI): domain Eukaryota; kingdom Metazoa; phylum Arthropoda; class Malacostraca; order Decapoda; family Parastacidae; genus Cherax; species Cherax destructor. The sequence continues at coordinate 7,433 of WNWK01021946.1, read as the reverse complement.
CAGTACTACTTTTTCAATATCTTTGCTTACACAGCTTTCCTTATTCTGCTAACAGCTTATGTTCTTATCTATCATGGAACATTTGTTCCTCCATCAGGAGACACTAGACAGAATAATACTGATTTATCGGGATCAGATGATACTACAGAAAATTTGGAAGTTGTCAGAGAGATATTCATGGAGAATCTGGCTGTCAAATTTGTCTTCAAAGGCTTAATTTCACTTTTTGCCCTCTATATAGCAGTTCGAGAAGGCATCCAGTTTTTTGTCTCATGGAAGCTGTATGTCTCACGGCTAGAAAACTGGCTAGAAATCTCTATTGTTTTGCTAACTGCTACTCTTCTTTTCATACCAATGGGTGATAAACCATTACAAAGTCTCTCTGCATGGTTGGTACTCTTCTCGTGGATTGAATTCATTCTTTTACTTGGCCGCCACCCTTATCTTGCAGTGTACATCACCATGTTTACAACAGTCACATATAACTTCCTAAAATTTATCATCATGTTCTCCTTCATGATAATTGCTTTCAGTATCAGTTTTTATCTGGTATTCCAGGTTGATGACAACTTCATGACATACCATCAGTCTCTGTTAAAGACCATTGCTATGACAACAGGTGAAATAGAGTACACAGAACTCCCTCTTTCAACCTTTCCTATATCATCACATCTCTTATTTGTGTTGTTTGTATTCCTGATTGTTTTGGTGTTAATGAACCTTCTCAATGGTCTGGCTGTCAGTGATATCCAGCAGATCCAGCAAGAAGCTGAAATTGTTAGTTACAGCAGCCGTGTGGAGCTTATTTCCTACATTGAGTCTGTATTTTTAGCAAGCCCATTCAGGCGAATAGTCCCAGGACCAATCACATGCTGTGAATCTGGCTCTGAGGACTGCTACCTTGTATCTTGTCTGGACTCACCCAACCCAGTACTGAAGCTTCTTAACTGGATGGGTCGAAGGACTCTCATGTTTCACTCCTGCTTGCGCGATCCTTATATAACTGTCTATCCCAACCGCGGTTCTGATCGCTGGCATGTCTGCGACTGTCACTCTTTCCACCTCAAGGAAACTCAGATTGAAGCAGCAAAGGATGTGGTTCTTGAGAAGGAGCAAGCAGTTGCAAACCATCGTCTTTCTGGTTTGGAAAACCGCCTTGAAGAAGTAATGACAGCCATTACCACACTGACAGACAAAGTAAACAAACACGTTCTTTGTCCATCTCCTCAGTGACTAGTGACAGGCTCAGAAACCCTCCCAGAAGTTATTAATTAATGTACTTAGATCTCAATGTGTGCTTAATAATACTATGTATTACCTAGTGTTTCTTATTAAAATACCGGCTGTTTCTGTATTATTGTATACATTTATAGACATTTTTCATGTTATATTGTCTTCAAGCCCAAGACGACTAATTAAGATAATATTCCTAGTGCAGTTGATATCTATTATATTTAAATGCAATTTCTTGATGAAATATGTGAGTCGGTGAATTTATCATTTATTAACATTATACTTTACATCATGACATATTGTAATGTATTTTGATTTATGGATTTTAAAAATACTTAATTTCATTCGGAAAAGAATAAGACTTAAGTAATGATTTAAGGAGTCTTAATAATAGAACTGCATTTTGTGATAATGCCTAGGCTAAGGAAACATTTGTAGTAGTATTAAGTATAGAAGTTTTAAGTTATTGTTGCAGTCTATGTAGAGATGGTTCAGTGACAGTATTCCCTCCAGAGATGCCCACTTAAATACTAATATATAAAAGGACTGGTGTTTTAAATAGATCATTAATTTACAGATCATGAGACTGTAAAATCAACTTTGTATACAGTAGAAAGATTTAGATCTGAATTTGCATTTTTGCATGAAAAGTAATAATTTTGTACTTAATTGTTTTCTAGTGTTGAGTATAGAACCTATGAGATGAATTCTACATAATGTAAAACTTAATGTTTCAGTTTTTTATAATATTGTACCATGTAATTGAAAAGTGTAAGATTTTCATTTAAAGAAATCTAATATAATTTGTGTGTATGTAGAGGTGCCTAATTTTAGAGATTACTCAAGATTTACCAGCTGTGGTGTTTGGAAAATCTACATTAGCTATTTTTTTTTATATTGCAAAGTTGTCTTTTTTATATACATTAATGTACCCTTTACTTTTCAAAGAAATACAATACATAGTATATTAATATAACAGGATAGAACCTCATATTATTCATTAACTTTCCTGTAGACCCATGGATGCAAGTACAATGGACAGAAATCTTTAATATTCTGTCATGCCTTACAACAGACATCAACAGTCTTTAAGATTATGTAATGTCCTAATGATATTTTGATTTTATTTACATTTTACACTGGCATTTTGCTAGTTAGCTACATGTTAAACTACTAGTTGTCAATAGTTTATTATTATACTATTATCCTCTCTATTCCACTTTCTCTTTTTCATCTGACAATAAAAATTATTGTGACTGATTTTTAATCATCTGACGTCTTCAGCTAACAAGAGTAAAAACCTGTTTTCATATAAACAATTGTACTGGTAAATTATAGCTTCAGTTCAAGTGGTCACGTAGGGTTGGCAAGAACTGGTGGCTGGATGCTTGTCAAAAGTTGTTTTCACAAAAATGGTAGCAATAGAAATTTATTTTCATAGGAATCTCATATAAAAATCCAATTAATTTTATGTGTAAAAACACTCAAAAAGTTCTGAGCATGTGAGTGGCATTGTATGGGCAGGGAGGCGGGCCGCCCCGGGTGACACCAACCCTAGCAACGCCTCTGGAGTATGTATTGGTAAACATAAGTATAATGGGTCAGCTCATTCTTATAAAGTAAACTGACTCACTGAAGGAAGCATTTTCTGCATTTGTTTTCCATAATATAATTAATATCTGTTTATAACATTGTTTGGATGATAATTTGTGAAATTAAGCTATTCATGTTAGACATACAAAGTTCTTTTAAAGTCTACTGTTCCATCAAACTCAGAGTAGAGAATTTCTTAGTATCCCTTGCTTCCTTCCTTGTTGAGTTTAATGGCTATTGACCTATAAAGAGGCCATTAGGCCAGAGCGTCCTATTTTATGAACTGACTCAACATCACTATAGCAGCAGAGGAAGGAACAAGGAAGAAGCAACCTATGACTATCTGACTGTTAAGAAATAAACGAGGAAATGTAGTGTGGATGGTCAGTTTGAGTGTGAGGTGAACGATGTAAACTTATGTTCCCAGTCAAAAGAACAAGTTACACAAAAAACACAAACTACATTAAAAATGAAAGCATGAGGGAGGTGCCTAAGTAGATGAGGCTGAATGTCAAGTTCGCAAGTATGGTGTGTAGTAGCAGGAAGGGACCACTAGTCATCAGATAAGAAAAACAACAATATCAAAATATTTGCAGCTGAAGACCTGAAGAATATCATTATCTAAACTCATTAAATGATCGAGTGTGCATCTGTGAGAGCAGAAAGCACACTGTTGATTTAAATAAGATTTTTGACTGCATAAAGGAACCTTTTGTTGATCATATGTTCCAAGACTTTACAGGGGAAGTTGGTGTAAACAATAGACCAGAAAAGACAGAGGTCCATTATTCTCCCGGGCTTTCTGGGAATTGCCACATGTGCAAAACACCACTAGTTTGAAAACATACAAGACGCCTAAATCTTGTTGTACAATGCAAGCAACTTAATCAGACTTAATTAATTAAGACAATGTAGCATGACATATATCATCCCAGAAGGACTGGGGCTTGTACCTTCACAGAATTTTAACGCAGTGGGAAGACCTGTGGTAAAGTCTATGAGTGTAAGGTTGGCTACAACTTTATAAAGTAAAAAGGCAGGATGATAGTTGGCCGAGCTTCTGTTTTGGAAAGCAAGATACCTGGCGGTGGTGCTAGCTATGTCCTCAGGGAAATCAATAATGACACTGTTGACCTTAAGGGAAGATATGGGGTGTCTGGCTCTTTTCTTGGTAATGTAATTGATAGGAGACAAGACGTACCTAATGGGTGTGTCTCTGGTAAAAGAGCTGCATTTGGCTTGTTGGATGGTATGCTTTGCCTGAGGCCGAGCATATATAATCAATGAAATGTTTAGTAGCTTCTTTGTCGAGAATCCTGTAACGTCTGTGTGGAACAATCGAGGTCTTACAAATAGCTAGCTCAGCAGCCCTAATAATTAAACTTTGGAGTCACTGTCATCTCTGAATGGACGAAGAGTGGCGATCCTGGAGAATAGCTTCAAGCTGCTTTCTTGAAGCTGTGCCAGTGAAGAAAGAGAAGTGTCGCAAGTATGTGAAATGTAAATCAGGAAATGGTTGGATCCCAAGGAGTCGTCATAAATGCCAAGGTGAAGATGCAATATCCGAAGAAGACCAGGATAAATCTATCTCAGAAATATCAGTTTGACTATTTACACGAGTACCACTACCATCATTCAGAAGAGTGAGATTGTAATTGAAAACTGTCTGCTGTTTGTTTTTCTCTACAATCTGTCCTAAGATAACCCACTGATGATGGAGTGCATTGAAATCACCAACAGTAGCAACGAGAGTGTTAAGCCCATCAGCATCAAGTGGTTTGGAGTGAGGACAGTAGAGTGAACTAACAGCCGGGTACGCATCATTAATTAACCTTACATGTGACAGAGTTGAAATTTGAATACAATGGCACTCCACACGAAGGTAAAATATTATGAACCTAAATGGCGACTCCACGCCCCTCATCTGTCTCGTGCACAGATAATGGAGGGTTGATAAAGCTAGACCACCACAATTCCACTGTAAAATAGAGTAGGTGTTGGTTTAAGAGCGTCGATTTCTGATCAGAGCAGTTAAGCAGGGAAATGACTATATGACAAATCACTGCAAGTGATGTTAGTGATGGAATATAAGTTGAGCGAATTCAATCTTGGTTTAGAGTTAGACTTCGCAGGACGCGTAGGCGTTGGATGTGCTAAGACATGGAAGAGAATAAGGAGGTAGTGACTTGCACTTGGGTCGACAGCTTGCCTTGCTTCTCAGCTTTGGGAGTGCAGATAAATCAAACAGGAGCAGGGAGAGGAATTGAAGTGGCAGCATGTATAATAGTGGTATCAGACTTTGAAGAGGAAGGTTTGAATGACTTAGAAGATGGGGGAGCCAGGGACAGACTAAACAACAGCAGGATGAGTTCATGTATCTGAGGTCTGAGGGTCTGCAACTCCTCAACCCTCTTTCATGCCTACCATACGACAAGTTCAGCACTGTCTCAAGCGCGGACTTACTTCCCGGTCTTGTACTGGGGATAGCCCTGGTCAAAACTGGGATGGACGCCATTACAGTTAAGACAACGCCTAACCGGAGATCTGCAATCATCAGTCTTATGCTCCTCACTACTACGTTTACCACAAAGAGGATCAGTAGTGCAATCCCCCAAGGTTAAGATATAATTTACCTTGGGGTTTGACCTACCAAAATATAAAGATTTGCACAGTGCAACCCTCTACACTTTCCTTGGCCATGTCCTTAACTAAAGGCTTCTGTGAGTAACAAGACCAACAATTGCCATGAAGTTTTCGGGCGAGTTATATCATATTAACACAGAACACTGATACACAGATCATCGTTCACAGCTGTAATGGAGTCAGGCCTTTGTTCCAGAGCATTCATTAATTGGTTTAGTTTTTCAAAACGGTAATTCAAATGGTATACATTATTGTCTTACAAATGTGCTAATTCATTTTAATTGTTTTCCCACAATTTATGAACTCTGTAAGTTCATTAACAATGTAATTTTATCTTCCAAAAAAAAATTATTATTTTAATGTTTTTCCAACACTAAGTGTGCCACTGTGAGAATTTTCATGTTATGCTGACAGTCTAATATCTTTTCAATCAATCAATCAAATTTATTTCTACATGATACATTGTTAGTACAAAATTGGAAGAAGTTGCAATAATAAAGTGTAAAGCCCCTTAGTTATGCAGAGCATTTCGGGCAAGTTTAAACTTATTGTCCTGACTGTCTTACAGCAATGTCTGTGCAACTCTCCAACAGACTCATCTTCAATAAAGTTCTATGATTTTTTTAAGCTAAAACCGATTTTCAGTAGTAACTGTGACTCTTTGTGCTCCCCATCAACACTACCGCCTCTTTCTTTCACTATATCAGCCTCAGAACTGTGCTACACTGAATGGCCCACGCATGTTCTGTGCTTTATATGAATAATAATAATAATATACAGGGGAATAGTTTACTTCAGAATTTAAATTAATTTTGTTGGCATCCCTGGCACACTTTATTCTCCATTAATTATATAAATGGTTAAAATTGTAACCTTAATTTTTGAAGGGGTGGACTGGTAAACCAGCAGAAACACTTGTCACATTTCCTGACATTCCTTACCTAACCTTCTCCATTAATTTAAATTTAATTTTGTTTATAGCAAACACAGTTTAGTATTTAACATATTTACTGATTTTTCTTTCTCTGAAAAAAAAATAGATCCTTCCAGCTTAGCATTTTCCGACAAATTCTTTGTTTTTTTTTTTTTTTTTTTTTTTTACCATTGTTTCCTATTTTGATTTAGGACTCGTGTGGCTTAGATGTAAGATGTTTAGGCAAAGAACATTGTGCACACTTTATGCTCTACTTTATGTAAGAATGAACTGTGAATAAATAAAAATGGTTGTACAATAGTTTTTCCGCTTCCTATACGAAAGCTAAGATTGTTAACTTTACCATATATGCATTTTTCTAGCATTACCATAGTGAACATTATTAATGCATTAAGTCAGTAAACTTGGAGTATATAATCTGCATTTAGGATCAATACCTGCAGCCATTGTTTGGCAGCAGGGTAAGTAATAGCTGGTGGTGGTATTTTATTTGTCAAGAAAGAAGACTATTGTTTCAGACATTATTCATTGTACTCAAGTGTTGTCTGCCTATCAAAACTGTAGTAAATTAACTCTTCACTGTTTTTGTACCAAAACAAGGTTTGTGCTGTATTAAACGATCTATAAATTTACATGTAATATATAATGAAAATGACGATTACAAAAAAGACTTTTTACATGTAAATCATGGGCTTGTTAGACGTAAAAATCATTATTGCTGTCACTGTGAGAAAGTCAAGTCACCATCACAAAATTAATAAATTTCTCTGATGTTAGATAATAATAACAAAATTAAGGCCGACCTAAGATGGACTGGCTAATATTAGGATGAATTGTAACATATGGGTATATTGGCTAAGTCGGAAAGATAATTTTGGTGCATAATTGGAAATTTGCATGCTATGCTAATTTTCAATAATATAATTAATATAATATAAATATATCAGCCTCACTTACTGTGCTACACTGAATGGCCCACGCATGTTCTGTGCTTTATATGAATAATAATAATAATATACAGGGAATAGTT
>WNWK01021945.1:0-33334 GCA_009830355.1 Cherax destructor | reverse complement strand
ATCGCTTGTTCTATCTAGGCTAGAATATTGCTCCACACTAACTGCACCTTTCAAGGCGGGTGAAATTGCTGACCTTGAAAATGTGCAGAGAACATTCACCGCACGCATAAGTGCGATAAACCACCTCAACTACTGGGAACGCTTGAAGTTCCTAAACCTGTACTCTCTAGAACGCAGGCGGGAGAGATACATTATTATATACACATGGAAAATTCTCGAGGGCTTAGTACCAAACTTGCACACAAAAATCACTCCTACGAAAGCAAAAGACTCGGCAGGCGATGTAACATCCCCCAATGAAGAGCAGGGTGCCACTAGCACGTTGAGGAACAACACAATAAGTGTAGGGGCCCAAGATTGTTCAACTGCCTCCCAGCATACATCAGGGGGATTACCAACAAGCCCCTGGCTGTCTTCAAGCAGGCACTGGACAGGCACCTCAAGTCGGTACCTGATCAGCCGGGCTGTGGTTCGTACGTTGGACTGCGTGCGGCCAGCAGTAACAGCCTGGTTGATCAGGCTCTGGTCCAACAAGAGGCCTGGTCACAGACCGGGCCGCAGGGGCGTTGACCCCTGGAATTCTCTCCAGGTAGACTCCAGGTAGTGATCCTCAGTGCAGTAACTTACCTGAGTGATCCTCAGTGCAGTAACTCACCTGAGTGATCCTCAGTGCAGTAACTTACCTGAGTGATCCTCAGTGCAGTAACTCACCTGAGTGATCCTCAGTGCAGTAACTCACCTGAGTGATCCTCAGTGCAGTAACTTACCTGAGTGATCCTCAGTGCAGTAACTCACCTGAGTGATCCTCAGTGCAGTAACTCACCTGAGTGATCCTCAGTGCAGTAACTCACCTGAGTGATCCTCCGTGCAGTAACTTACCTGAGTGATCCTCAGTGCAGTAACTCACCTGAGTGATCCTCAGTGCAGTAACTTACCTGAGTGATCCTCAGTGCAGTAACTCACCTGAGTGATCCTCAGTGCAGTAACTCACCTGAGTGATCCTCAGTGCAGTAACTTACCTGAGTGATCCTCCGTGCAGTAACTTACCTCAGTGATCCTCAGTGCAGTAACTTACCTGAGTGATCCTCAGTGCAGTAACTTACCTTAGTGATCCTCCGTGCAGTAACTTACCTGAGTGATCCTCAGTGCAGTAACTTACCTGAGTGATCCTCAGTGCAGTAACTCACCTGAGTGATCCTCAGTGCAGTAACTTACCTGAGTGATCCTCAGTGCAGTAACTTACCTGAGTGATCCTCCGTGCAGTAACTTACCTGAGTGATCCTCAGTGCAGTAACTTACCTGAGTGATCCTCAATGCAGTAACTTACCTGAGTGATCCTCAGTGCAGTAACTCACCTGAGTGATCCTCAGTGCAGTAACTCACCTGAGTGATCCTCAGTGCAGTAACTTACCTGAGTGATCCTCAGTGCAGTAACTTACCTGAGTGATCCTCAGTGCAGTAACTCACCTGAGTGATCCTCAGTGCAGTAACTCACCTGAGTGATCCTCAGTGCAGTAACTTACCTAGTGATCCTCAGTGCAGTAACTTACCTGAGTGATCCTCAGTGCAGTAACTTACCTGAGTGATTGATGCAGAACTACGCTGGACCTCATCTTACAACAATGATGATCTGATACAGAAATGTATCCTATGCATAAACAATATACTCAGATCAAACATAATGAGGATCCACGCATACACCTGGGATCCTCAGATCATAATACCTGTGATCAAGCCGCTGAGGAGCCTTCTCCAAATTCAACTTCAATAACAAAAACATAAGGTGGGACCAATTAAACCAAGTCCTAAATGATATAAACTGGGAAGATAGCCTAAGCATCACGGATCCTAACCTATGTCTAGAACAAATTAACTCTGTGGCACTTGAGGTTTGCTCAAGGCAAATTCCCTTAAGGAAAAGGAGGAGAAGATATAAACTAGAACGAGAGAGGCGCTCCCTATACAGGCGAAGGCAAAGAATAACAGAGCGGCTTCAAGAGGCCAATATATCTGAAATACGTAGGGAGACACTGGTCAGAGAAATAGCAAACATCGAATTAAAACTAAAGGAATCTTACAGGAATCAAGAAACGCAGGAAGAACTAAAAGCCATAAATGAAATTGAAAGAAAGCCAAAGTATTTCTTTTCTTATGCCAAGTCAAAGTCGAGAACAACATCCAGTATTAGGCCCCTGCTTAAACAAGATGGGTCCTACACAGATGACAGCAAGGAAATGAGTGAGTTACTAGGTCGAAGACCTAAATGAATTTTTTATGAGAGTGCCACAGAACTTGGTAGACGCAAGCCTATCTGACATTACCCTGACGCCAAATGACTTCGAAAAGGCAATAAATGACATGCCCATGCACTCCGCTCTAGGCCCAGACTCATGGAACTCCCTGTTCATCAAGAACTGCAAGTAGCCCCTATCACATGCTTTTAACATCCTATGGAGAGGGAGCATGGACACTGGGGTCGTCCCGCAGTTACTAAAAACAACAGACATAGCCCCACTCCACAAAGGGGGCAGTAAAGCAATAGCAAAGAACTACAGACCAATAGCGCTATCGTCCCATATCATAAAAATCTTTGAAAGGGTTCTAAGAAGCAAGATGGCCACTCATCTAGATACCCATCAATTACACAACCCAGGGCAGCATGGGTTTAGAGCAGGTCGCTCCTGTCTGTCCCAACTACTGAACCACTACGACAAGGTCCTGGATGCTCTAGAAGACAAACAGAATGCAGATGTTATATACACAGACTTTGCAAAAGCCTTTGACAAGAGTGACCATGGTGTAATAGCACACAAAATGCGTGATAAAGGAATAACAGGAAAAGTTGGTAGATGGATCTATAATTTCCTAACAAGTAGAACACAAAGAGTAGTAGTCAACAGAGTAAAGTCTGAGGCGGCTACAGTGAAAAGCTCTGTTCCACAAGGCACAGTACTCGCTCCCATCCTGTTCCTCATCCTCATATCGGACATAGACAGGGATATAAGCCACAATGCAGTGTCTTCCTTTGCAGATGACACCTGAATCTGCATGACAGTGTCCACCGCTTTGAACTTGATGCAGCACTAACTAAGGGAAACTCCACGTCACCTGGTGAGGATGGTATTACCTACAATATACTAAGATTGCTGTGTCGAGTACCAGGCAATCCTTTACTCGAATTATACAACATGAGCTATGTAACTGGGGAGCTCCTAAATCTTGGACCAACAGCCTCATCATTCCCATTCCTAAGCCCAATCAACAAAATTCATTTCGCCCAATATCTCTTACTAGCTGCTTATGTAAAACATTTGAGAGGATGATTCTTAATCGTCTCATGTACAGAATCAAACATTTTTTGTCCCCCCGGTTGCATGGTTTCATGCATGGAAGGAGTGTGCACCATTGCATAGCCACCTTTCTCACTCTGCACACTGACAGCTCATACACTACCTTCCTTGACCTTAAATCTGCTTTTGATGTTGCCAACAGACATGTAATCATTAGTGAACTTGCCAGAATGGATATTGGAGGATGGCTTCTCCGCTGGATTAAAGGCTACCTGTCCAACAGAAAGTCTTATGTGTTGTTCCAGGGGCATAGAAGTATAACTAAAGACTTTGAATTAGGAACCCCACAGGGAGGTGTGCTCAGTCCCACTCTATTCAATATTCTAATTAATGCCTTACTTAATGCTATGCCTAGCCAGCCCCATCATTATATGATCAGTTTTGCTGATGATATAATGATTCACACTACCGGATTCTCCAACACCCAAAACATCCTTAACCATGTACTAGCCTCGTGTCAGGACCTGGGGTTGATAATCTCTACTGATAAAACAAAGATACTCAATAGGCGTCCTCCTCGACAGAGAGGCACAGTTCGCCAGATCCAGTTGCATGATGGGTCTCTTCTAGAATATGTAAACAGATACAGGTATCTAGGCTTTGAGGTCCCACTACTTGGACCTGTTGTAACGAGACTTTGTCGTCAATACAAAGAAAGGTTGAGAGCACTGGGGTTTCACCCCAGGTATGGTGCTAATGTTAAAATTGTAAAAATGATGTATCTTGCTTATATTAGATCATTAGTTGATTATGCTGCCCCACTACTTGCTCTTGTGTCTGACTGGAAGCTTGGAGGGTTGGAAAAACTGCAGAACGAAGCAATGAGGATCATTTTATGATGCCCTCGTACTGCCAAAATTTTAAATATGCAGAAAGAACTTGATATTCCAAGCATCAGAGATCGTGTTACTGAAAGAAATATCCTAATTGGGGTTAATATGCTCAGGCAAGCCCATTCAAACCCCTGCACAGAAGCCCTCCAAACTTTCCATCTATCATCACTCTATCATGCAGGAGGAGCCACATGTCTATGGTGCATCCAACAAAATAAGCAGACTCTTGGATGTCACTACCGCCCTCCTCCGGCTGGGTTACAAGTATCTTTGGCAGGTTAAATCACCACCACCAGATGTAGACCAAACAAGATGTAAACTTTGCCAGTTGGATTATTGTCACACCCTGCGTCATTATGTACTGGAGTGCGATAAAATTAATGAATTCAGAGACTACTCACTCAGAAATGTTCAAGATATGTCAAAGTATTTTATCCACAGTGGTATATTACAGACCATTCTGGAAAAATACCCTGACTTTGCTCCCTGTAAACAAAGCATTGACACGTGTGTGTGTGTGTGTGTGTGTATGTATATATGTGTGTATGTGTATGTGTGTATGTATATACATGTATGTGTGTGTATGTGTGTGTGTGTATATGTATGTGTATATGTGTGTGTGTGTGACCCAACAATTAAAATTTGCACCAATAACTCATTACAGTTGTGGCTGGGTGTAGACTAATAGATTGCTCATTGCTTTATAATTTGTTCATGAGTGCAACCATGTACACACGTAAGTAAATTTACTTACATGATTCATTACCTTGTAACTAGTGAATTCATTACCATTGTACCTTGTTCAGCTATCAAAACTTTGGGGCCCAGTCTCTGGACCCTATATATACCTCTGTAATCTGCAAATACCTTTGTAACTTGTCATGATTGTGACCATCTGAGTTCATTACCTTTGTAACTTGCTCAGCTATCAAACTTTGAGGTCCAGTCCCTGGATCCATTATGTACCTCTGTAATCTTTTGACTACCGCCCACAGGATGGGTATGGGGTGCATAATAAAGATATCAAACTAACTAAGTGTCCACCGTTGAAGACACTGCAAGACTCCAAGCAGACATAAACCAAATCTTTAAATGGGCTGCAGAAAACAATATGAAGTTCAATGATGAGAAATTTCAATTACTCAGATATGGAAAACGTGAGGAAATTAAAATCTCAACAGAGTACAAAACAAATTCCAACCACACAATAGAGCGAAAAACTAATGTCAAAGACCTGAGAGTGATCATGTCAGAGGATCTCACCTTCAAGGACCATAACACCGTAGCAATCGCATCTGCTAGAAAAATGACAGGATGGATAATGAGAACCTTCAAAACCAGGGATGCCAAGCCCATGTTGACACTTTTCAGGTCGCTTGTTCTATCTAGGCTGAAATATTGCTGGACACTAACTGCACCTTTCAAGGCGGGTGAAATTGCTGAACTAGAAAATGTACAGAGAACCTTCACGGCACGCATAACTGCGATAAACCACCTCAATTACTGGGAACGCTTGAAGTTCCTTAACCTGTACTCCCTAGAACGCAGGCGGGAGAGATACATTATTTTATGCACTTGGAAAATTCTCGAGGGATTAGTACCAAACTAGCACACGAGAGTCACTCCCTACGAAAGCAAACGACTCGGCAGGCGATGTAACATCCCCCAATGAAAAGCAGGGGTGCCACTAGCACGTTGAGAGACAACACAATAAGTGTCAGAAGCCCAAGACTGTTCAACTGCCTCCCAGCATACATCAGGGGGATTACAAACAAACCCCTGGCTGTCTTCAAGCAGGCACTGGACAGACACCTAAAGTCGGTACCTGTGTGTTAGTGTGACTTTGTAAATGGTCCAAGTCGGGCCGAAACGTCGTCGTAAGCTCCTCCCTTTTATATGTGCGGGTTGTGTGTATTGTTCCAGTCACGGTATTGTGCCTTTTTTGTTATTTAGGTTCAGCTATGTTGTAGAAGCCGTTGTTCTGGTTGAAGTTGTTGGATATACAGATAAGTGATGATTCCAGGATTCTTCGGTATTGAGTGTTGTCTTCTCTGGCGATGAGTCTTGCATTTCTGTAGTTGATTAAATGGTTGTGTGAATTTCGGTGATGAACACAGGCATTTCTTGGATCGTCAGATCTGCCTGCGTACTGGTATTCTGAAATGCGTGTTTGGAGGTCTCTGGATGTTTCGCCGACGTATAATTTGCTGAAGTCATTACAAGGGATTGTGTCTACCCCTGCAGTGGATTGAAGCTTGTCCTGTCTGTTACTGGTAATGTCCTTGATGGTGGTGGATGTGGAGGTAGATACTCGGAATGAGGTATTGGAAAAAATGTTGGAAACGTGTTTGGCAATGGTGGGGAGGATTATGTATCTCTTCTCAGCAGTGTCTTCTCTGGGTGTGTTGAAGATGTTTAATGCCCGTCGTCTGCAGTCTCTAATAAAGTGACGTGGATATTGAAGTTTAGAAAAAACTTGCTCAATAAGGGAAGAGATACATCGTCCTCCCCACCAACTCCTTTGCCAAACACGTTTCGAACATTTTTTTCAATACCTCATTCCAAGTATCTACCTCCACATCCACCACCATCAAGGACATTACCAGTAACAGACAGGACAAGCTTCAATCCACTGCAGGGGTATACACAATCCCTTGTAATGACTGCAGCAAATTATACGTCGGCGAAACATCCAGAGACCTCCAAACACGCATTTCAGAACACCAGTACGCAGGCAGATCTGACGACTCAAGAAATGCCTGTGTTCAACACCGAAATTCACACAACCATTTAATCAATCTCCACCTGACCCAGCATTCTCCACCTGACCCAGCATTCTCCACCTGACCCAGCATTCTCCACCTGACTCAGCATTCTACACCTGACTCAGCATTCTCCACCTGACTAAATCCTATAAATAGTCATGTATCTTTTATCCAGGTAGATCTGTTTGTGACTCGATAAAGCCCACTGCGTGGGCGAAACGTTGTCAATAAAGGATCACATTATACTGCTTATGTGTTTATTTTTCCATTGTGTCGGTATTTTATACCATTTATTTCCACCCCTTATGTATGCTGGGAGGCAGTTGAACAGTCTTGGGCCCCTGACACTTATTGTGTTGTCTCTTAGCGTACTCATGGCGTCATGCAGAGCATTTCGGGCAATTGCACACGAAAATCACTCCCTATGAAAGCAAAAAACTCGGCAGACGATGCAACATTTCCCCAATGAAAAGCATGGGTGCCACTAGCACGATAAGAGACAACACAATAAGTATCAGGGGCCCAAGACTGTTCAACTGCCTCCCAGCATACATAAGGGGGATTACCAATAGACCCCTGGCTGTCTTCAAGCAGGTACTGGACAGGCACCTAAAGTCAGTACCTGACCAGCCGGGCTGTGGTTCGTATGTCGGGTTGTGTGCGGCCAGCAGTAACAGCCTGGTTGATCAGACCCTGATCCATTATGAGGCCTCTTCACAGACCGAGCCGCAGGGACGTTGACCCCCGGAACCCCCTCCAGGTATACTCCAGGTATCCACATTCCCTCAATATATCAAAGAGGAAGTGTAAGAATCTGCAGTTATTTTGTTTTGTGTGTTTTCTCACCTGTACGGGGGTTCGAGTCTCAGCTCAATGGTGTCGTGGGCCTTGTCATACCTACTCTTAAAGCTATGTATGGAGTCTACCTCCACTACTTTCTCGCCCAGGCCATTCCACTTCCTAACCAGCTTGAGGCTGAAGAAATACTTCCTGCACAACTGTTTTAACTTCCAACCGTGCCCTCGCGTACATGTTTTTCGCCTCTCAATCAGTCTATCCCTGTTCACACTATTAATTTCTCTAAGCATTTTGTATATTGTTATCACGTCTTCCCTATTTTTTCTGTCCTCTAATATCGTCATATTCAGTTTATTTAGCCTCTTTTTTTTAGCTCATTCACGGCTGTGGAACAAGCCTTGTCGCCTACCTCTGTAGTTTCTTAACTTTCTGTATCAGGTGTGGGTTCCATGCTGGTGCTGCATACTCTAAGATGGGTCTAACATATAGCACATAAAGAGCCATAAATGACTTTGTTGAGATCCCTGAAGGCTGCTTTTAGATCTACCAGACGAGCATCGTCTGCTGAGGTTATCTGGCTGATGTGAGTTTCTAGTGATATGCTAGGCACTATGCTCACCCCTGGATCTTTCTCTCCGAGTTAGGACTACAACCTCTGTCCTTCGAGTCTATATTCAGTTTCTTGTCTTCTCGCCCCTTCCCTAGCCTTTATAACCTTGCATTTCTTTAAGTTTAATTCATGTAACCATTTATCTGACCAGTTTTGCAGTTTTAACACCTCCATTTTCTTTTCCTTGTCTGGTGACTGGTTCATGCTGTGACTGGTTCATGCTGTGACTGGTTCATGCTGTGACTGGTTCATGCTGTGACTGGTTCATGCTGTGACTGGTTCATGCTGTGACTGGTTCATGCTGTGACTGGTTCATGCTGTGACTGGTTCATGCTGTGAGTGGTTCATGCTGTGACTGGTTCATGCTGTGACTGGTTCATGCTGTGACTGGTTCATGCTGTGACTGGTTCATGCTGTGACTGGTTCATGCTGTGACTGGTTCATGCTGTGACTGGTTCATGCTGTGACTGATTCATGCTGTGACTGGTTCATGCTGTGACTGGTTCATGCTGTGACTGGTTCATGCTGTGACTGGTTCATGCTGTGACTGAGCACACCTCAGACCTCTACAACACAATTGTCCTCAAAGATTTGTTAAGTTATACCATGAATTAAGGAAAGCTCCTGGACTTCACATTACGAAACGGATAAAGCAAATGCGATAGTAATTATGGACAAGGTAGATTATAGTGGACAAATAAACATGTTATTAGAAGACTGGGGAACTTAGGTGCCCCTTAAATCACCACCACCAGATGTAGACCAAACAAAATGTAAACTTTGCCAGATGGACTATTGTCACACCCTGCGTCATTATGTACTGGAGTGCGATAAAATTAATGAATTTAGAGACAACTCAGAAATGCTCAAGATATGTATTTCATCCACAGTGGTATATTACCAACCATTCTGGAAAAATACCCTGACTTTGCCCACTGTATATAACGCATTACCACTTTTTTCTCAAGCATTCCTTTGCTAAATTATAAGGTAATGAATGTTTTTGTGACCTAATTAATGTCTGCATAAATAACTCATTATGACTGTAACCAGATATAAACATGTAAATAGTTCATTACCATTGTAACTTAAGCTATCAAAACTTTGTGGCCCAGTCCCTGGACCCATTATGTACCTCTGTAATGTTGATGTACAGTCCCTGGACCCATTATGTACCTCTGTAATGTTGAGGTACAGTTCCTGGACCCATTATGTACCTGTGTAATGTTGAGGTACAGTTCCTGGACCCATTATGTACCTGTGTAATGTTGAGGTACAGTTCCTGGACCCATTATGTACCTCTGTAATGTTGAGGTACAGTTCCTGGACCCATTATGTACCTCTGTAATGTTGAGGTACAGTTCCTGGACCCATTATGTACCTGTGTAATGTTGAGGTACAGTTCCTGGACCCATTATGTACCTCTGTAATGTTGAGGTACAGTTCCTGGGCCCATT
Source organism: Cherax destructor (assembly GCA_009830355.1). Lineage (NCBI taxonomy): Eukaryota > Metazoa > Arthropoda > Malacostraca > Decapoda > Parastacidae > Cherax > Cherax destructor. The sequence goes on along the minus strand of WNWK01021945.1, from coordinate 23,521 downwards.
ATGTACCTCTGTAATGTTGGGGTACAGTTCCTGGACCCATTATGTACCTCTGTAATATTGAGGTACAGTTCCTGGACCCATTATGTACCTCTGTAATGTTGAGGTACAGTTCCTGGACCCATTATGTACCTGTATAATGTTGAGGTACAGTTCCTGGACCCATTATGTACCTGTGTAATGTTGAGGTACAGTTCCTGGACCCATTATGTACCTGTGTAATGTTGAGGTACAGTTCCTGGACCCATTATGTACCTGTGTAATGTTGAGGTACAGTTCCTGGACCCATTATGTACCTGTGTAATGTTGAGGTACAGTTCCTGGATCCATTATGTACCTCTGTAATGTTGAGGTACAGTTCCTGGACCCATTATGTACCTCTGTAATGTTGAGGTACAGTTCCTGGACCCATTATGTACCTCTGTAATGTTGAGGTACAGTTCCTGGACCCATTATGTACCTCTGTAATGTTGAGGTACAGTTCCTGGACCCATTATGTACCTCTGTAATGTTGAGGTACAGTTCCTGGACCCATTATGTACCTCTGTAATGTTGAGGTACAGTTCCTGGACCCATTATGTACCTCTGTAATGTTGAGGTACAGTTCCTGGACCCATTATGTACCTCTGTAATTTTGAGGTACAGTTCCTGGACCCATTATGTACCACTGAAATACTTTAATTACCCGTCACAATATGGATATGAGGTGCATAATAAAGATATTAAACTAACTACACGGCAAGCGAGAATGATGAGCAGCGAAAAGTACAGAGAACTTTCACTGTCTTATACACTGGGAATACCTGAAGTCCCTTCAGCTGTATTCTTTGGAACGTAGTCGAGAAAGGTACATCATAACTTACACCTGGAAAACCCCGGAGGGACTGGTCCCTAATCTGCACACGTTGAAATAATTCTTCGTGAAAACATAAGACTTGGTAGACGGTGGAAAGTACCTCCAGTAAAAACCAAGGGAGTGTCGTGTACACTAAGAGATAACTCGCTGAGTGTCTGAGGTCCCCGACTCTTCAACGGCGTCCCCCCGTACATAAGGGGTATTACCAACAAACCTCTGGTTGTCTTCAAGACGGAACTGGACAATTTCATCAAACCAGTTCCTATTAATTAGAACTGTCCAGTTCATAAAATCAGTTCCTAGTTATGTCAAGCCTAACGGCTTGACAAAGCTCCTGGAGAGCGAAACGTCGCCACAGTGTCCTTTTACTTAACATATCAGTTCCTTACCAGGCTGGCTGTGGTTCATAAGTTGAAGTGCCTGCGGCCAGCAGTAACAACCTGATCAGTCTTGATTCACCGGGAGGCCAGGTTTGGGACTAGGCAGCGGGGAGCATTGACCCCCGGAAACATCCTTCAGGTACACCACACAGACATATCAAACGTAGTCTTGGACTTATGCAATTCTGTGTGTGTGTGTTTCTCTGTTGTTTGACTCCCGTTTCTTTGGAACAGAACCCTAACAGGTTGGCAAGACAAGTCTTATCATCCCTGAAGCACTGCTGGTTATTGATTACCTGGAGTATACCTGGAGGGGGTTTCGGAGGTCAACGCTCCCGCGGCACGATGTGTGACCAGGCCTCGCAGTGCATCAGGGTCTGATCAACCAGGCTGTTACTGCTGGCCGCACGTAAGCCGACGTACGGATCACAGCCCGGCTGGTCATGTACTGACTTTAAGTGCCTGTCCAGCTCCATGTTAAACACCTTATTAAACAACTTCTCTCCACGTGTTCTACCACTCTCCTTCTGTGTGTGTGTATGTGTGTACTTACCTATATGTGGTTGCAAGTGTCGACTCACAGCTCCTGTCCCCTCCTCATCGCTGGTCGCTACTGCCTCCCAGCACACAAAAGGGGGATTACCAATAGAACTCAGGTTGTCTTCAACAGGGAGTTGGAAAGGTACCTAAAGCCGGGTGGTTTGTACGTCGGTTTGCGTGCGGCCAGCAGTAACAGCCTGGTTGATCAGGCCCTGATCCACCGCGAGGTCTGGTCATGAACTGGGCCGCCGGGACGTTGACCCCCCCCCCCCCCGAACACCCTCCAGGTATACTAGGTCAACTTCCGTCTTCAAGAGCCTTATCGTACATCTTAAACCTACGTACGGATCCTGCCTCCACTACGTCACTCTCCACATTGTTCCACTTCCCGACAACTCTTTGACGGAAGAAGTATTTTCTAACATCCCTGTGACTCATCTTAGCCTTCAACTTCCAGTTGTGACCCCTTGATCCTGTCCCTATCCTCCTTGTCAATTACTCTCAGTATTTTATATGTCGTTACCATGTCACCCCTGTCACTCCTACCCTCCAGTGTCGTCAGGTCGATTTCCCTTAACCTCTCCTCGTAGGACATGCCCCTTAGCTCCGGGACTAGTCTTGTTGCAAACCTCTGCACTTTCTCTAATTTCTTGACGTGTTTGACCAGGTGTGGGTTCTATACTGGTGCTACATACTCCATTATGGAGTATTCTTAGGTTTGCCAGGCGCCCATATGCTGCAGCAGTTATTTGTTTGATGTGTGACTCAGGAGATGTGCTCGGTGTTATACTAATCCCGAGATCCTTTTCCTTGAGTGAAGTTTGCAGTCTTTGGCCCCCTAGACTGTACTCTGTCTGTAGTCTTCTTTACTCTTCCCCAATATTCATGACTTTGCACTTGGTGAAGTTAAACTCCAGGAGCCATTCACTGGACCAGGTCTGCAGCCTGTCCAGATCCCTTTGTAGTTCTGCCTGGTCCTCATTCAATTGAATTCTCCTCATTAGCTTCACATCGTCTGCAAACAGGGACACTTCTGAGTCTATTCCTTCCATCATGTCTTTCAAATATACCAGAAACAGCACCGGTCTTAGGACTGACCCCTGTGGAACTCCGCTCGTCACAGGCTCCCACTCTGATACCTCGTCACGTACCATGACTCGTTGTTGCCTTCCTGTCAGGCATTCACTGATCCATTGCAGTGCCTTTCCTGTAATACCTGCGTGATCCTCTAGCTTGTGCACTAATCTGTTGTGTGGAACTGTGTCAAACGCCTTCTTACAGTCCAAGAAAAATGCAATCTACCCACCCCCCGTCTCTCTCTCTCTTGTCTTACTGCTGTCACCTTGTTGTAAAACTCCATTAGGTTTGTGACAGAGGATTTCCTGTCCCTAAAACAGTGCTGGTTGTTGTGAAAAAGCTCATTTTTCTCTAGTTATTCCACCACTCTTCTCCTGATAATCTTCTCCATAACTTTGCATACTATACATGTCAGTAACACTGATCTGTAGTTTAATGCTGCGTGTTTTCCTCTTTTTTTTAAAAATTAGGACTACATTTACTGACTTCCACACTTCAGGTAGTCGCCCTGTTTCGATAGATGTGTTAAAAATTGTTGTTAGTGGTACACACAGTGTCTCTGCTCCCTCTCTCAGGACCCATGGAGAGATGTCCGGCCCCATCGCCTTTGAGGTATTTAGTTCACTTAGCATCGTCTTCACCTCCTCCTCGGTTGTGGTGTGTATAGTGTGTGTACTCACCTAATTGTGGTTGCAGGAGTCGAGACTTAGCTCCTGGCTCCGCCTCTTCACTGACCGCTACTAGGTCCTCTCTCTCCCTGCTCCATGAGCTTTATCATACCTCGTCTTAAAGCTATGTATGGTTCCTGCCTTCACTACATCACTTGCTAGACTATTCCACTTCCTGACTACTCTATGACTGAAGAAATACTTCCTAACATCCCTTTGACTCGTCTGAGTCTTCAACTTCCAATTGTGACCCCTTGTTTCTGTGTCCTGTCTCTATCCACCTTATCTATTCAACGCAGTAATTTGTATGTCGTTATCATGTCTCCCCTAACCCTCCTGTCCTCCAGTGTCGTCAGGCCGATTTCCCTTAACCTTTCTTCGTAGGACATTCCCCTTAGCTCGTGTGTGTGTGCTAGTTACCATTTTGTCCAAGGCACATGTTGATTAGACACTAGGCCTGTTGTATATTTGTTTGTGTGTGTGTGTACTCACCTAGTTGTACTCACCTAGTTGTGGTTGCAGGGGTCGATACATAGCTCCTGGCCCCGCCTCTACACTGGCCGCTACTGGGTCACTCTCCCTGCGCCATGAGCTTTATCATACCTCTCCTTAAATCTATGTATGGAACCTGCCTCCACTACATCTCTTCCCAAGCTATTCCACTTCTCGACCACTCTGTGACTGAAGAAATACTTCCTAACATCCCTGTGATTCATCTGAGTCTTCAACTTCCAACTGTGTCCCCTTGTTGCTGTGTCCCATCTCTGGAACATTCTGTCTCTGTCAACCTTGTCAATTCCTCTCAGTATTTTATATGTCGTTATCATGTCCCCCCTTTCTCTCCTGTCCTCCAGTGTCGTCAGGTCGATTTCCCTTAACCTCTCCTCGTAGGACATACCCCTTAGCTCCGGGACTAGTCTTGTTGCAAACCTTTGCACTTTCTCGAGCTTCTTTACGTGCTTGGCTAGATGTGGGTTCCAAACTGGTGCTGCATACTCCAGTATGGGCCTAACGTACACAGTGTACAGGGTCCTGAACGATTCTTTATTAAGATGTCGGAATGCTGTTCTTAGGTTTGCTAGGCGCCCATATGCTGCAGCAGTTATTTGGTTGATGTGCGCCTCAGGAGATGTGCCTGGTGTTATACTCACCCCAAGATCTTTTTCCTTGATTGAGGTTTGTAGTCTCTGGCCCCCTAGACTGTACTCTGTCTGCGGTCTTCTTTGCCCTTCCCCAATCTTCATGACTTTGCACTTGGTGGGGTTGAACTCCAGGAGCCAATTGCTGGACCAGGCTTGCAGCCTGTCCAGATCCCTTTGTAGTTCTGCAGGGTCCTCGTCCGATTGAATTCTTCTCATCAACTTCACATCATCTGCAAACAGAGACACTTCGGAGTCTATTCCTTCCGTCATGTCGTTCACAAATACCAGAAACAGCACCGGTCCTAGGACTGACCCCTGTGGAACCCCACTTGTCACCGGCGCCCACTCTGACACCTCGCCACGGACCATGACTCGCTGCTGTCTTCCTGACAGGTATTACCTGATCCATTGTAGTGCCTTCCCTGTTATCCCTGCCTGGTCCTCCAGCTTCTGCACTATTCTCTTGTGTGGAACTGTGTCAAACGCCTTCTTACAGTCCAAGAATATGCAATCTACCCACCCCTCTCTTTCTTGTCTTACTGCTGTCACCCTGTCATAGAACTCCATGTGTGTGTACTCACCTAATTGTGGTTGCAGGGGTCGAGACTTAGCTCCTGGCCCCACCTCTTCGCTGTCTGCTACTGGGTCTCTGCTCTCCCTGCTCCATGAGCTTTATCATACCTTGTCTTAAAACTATGTATGGTTCCTGCCTCCACTATATCTTTCTCTAGACTATTCCACTTCCTGACTACTCTGTGGCTGAAGAAATGCTTCCTAACATCCCTTTGACTCATCTGAGTCTTCAGCTTCCAGTTGTGTCCCCTTGTTTCTGTGTTCCCTCTCTGGAACATCCTGTCACTGTCTACCTTGTCAATTCCCCGCAGTATTTTGTATGTCGTTATCATGTCTCCTCTGACCCTTCTTTCCTCCAGTGTTGTTAGTCCTATTTCCCTCAACCTTTCTTCATAAGACAGACCCCTGAGTTGTGGAACTAACCTTGTCGCAAACCTTTGCACTTTCTCTAGTTTCTTTACGTGCTTGACCAGGTGTGGGTTCCAGACTGGTGCTGCATATTCTAGTACGGGCCTGACGTACACGGTGTACAGTGTCTTGAACGATTCTTTGTTAAGGTAACGGAACGCTAATATTAGGTTTGCCAGTCGCCCATATGCTGCGAGTGTGTGTGTGTGAGTGTGTGTTGGGAGGTTAACCTCTTTTCAGTGTTGTCAGTCCAACAACACAGCATTACAACCAAGAATCACTGAGTATTACTCAGTAGAACAGTTATAATACAGCTCCAGTGAGAGGGAGCATGGACACTGGGGTCGTCCCGCAGTTACTAAAAACAACAGACATAGCCCCGCTCCACAAAGGCGGCAGTAAAGCAATAGCAAAGAACTACAGACCAATAGCGCTAACGTCCCATATCATAAAAATCTTTGAAAGGGTTCTAAGAAGCAAGATCGCCACTCATCTAGATACCCATCAATTACACAACCCAGGGCAGCATGGGTTTAGAGCAGGTCGCTCCTGTCTGTCCCAACTACTGGACCACTATGACAAGGTCCTGGATGCTCTAGAGGACAAACAGAATGCAGATGTTATATACACAGACTTTGCAAAAGCATTTGACAAGTGTGACCATGGTGTGATAGCACACAAAATGCGTGATAAAGGAATAACAGGAAAAGTTGGTAGATGGATCTATAATTTCCTAACAAGTAGAACACAAAGAGTAGTAGTCAACAGAGTAAAGTCTGAGGTAGCTAATGTGAAAAGCTCTGTTCCAAAAGGCACAGTACTCGCTCCCATCCTGTTCCTCATCCTCATATCGGACATAGACAGGGATATAAGCCACAGTGCCGTGTCTTCCTTTGCAGATGACACCCGAATCTATATGACAGTGTCCACCGTTGAAGACACTGCAAGACTCCAAGCAGACATAAACCAAATCTTTAAATGGGCTGCAGAAAACAATATGAAGTTCAATGATGAGAAATTTCAATTACTCAGATACGGAAAACGTGAGGAAATTAAAATCTCATTGGAGTACAAAACTAATTCCAACCACACAATAGAGCGAAAAGCTAATGTCAAAGACCTGGGAGTGATCATGTCAGAGGATCTCACCTTCAAGGACCATAACACCGTAGCAATCGCATCTGCTAGAAAAATGACAGGATGGATAATGAGAACCTTCAAAACCAGGGATGCAAAGCCCATGTTGACACTTTACAAATCGCTTGTTCTATCTAGGCTGGAATATTGCTGCACACTAACTGCACCTTTCAAGGCAGGTGAAATTGCTGACCTTGAAAATGTGCAGAGAACCTTCACCGCACGAATAACTGCAATAAACCACCTCAATTACTGGGAACGCTTGAAGTTCCTAAACCTGTACTCCCTAGAACGCAGGCGGGAGAGATACATTGTTATATACACATGGAAAATTCTCGAGGGCTTAGTACCAAACTTGCACACGAAAATCACTCCGTACGAAAGCAAAAGACTCGGCAAGCGATGTAACATCCCCCCAATGAAAAGCAGGGGTGCCACTAGCACGTTGAGGGACAACACAATAAGTGTCAGGGGCCCAAGATTGTTCAACTGCCTCCCAGCATACATAAGAGGGATTACCAACAAACCCCTGGCTGTCTTCAAGCAGGCACTGGACTGGCACCTAAAGTCGGTACCTGACCAGCCAGGCTGTGGTTCGTACGTTGGACTGCGTGCGGCCAGTAGTAACAGCCTGGTTGATCAGGCTCTGGTCCAGCATGACGCCTGGTCACAGACCGGGCCGCGGGGGCGTTGACCCCTGGAATTCTCTCCAGGTAAACTCCAGGTAAACAATAGTCACTGTTGAACAGTTATAGTACAGCTCCAGTGAACACAATGGTCACTGTTGAACAGTTATAGTACAGCTCCAGTGAACACAATGGTCACTGGGGTACAGCCCAGTGAACAGCCTGTTGTCAGGCTCTGGTCCAACAGTGACGCCTGGTCACAGCCCGGACCACGGAGCGTTGACCCTGGAATTCGTTCAGGTAAACTCCAGGTAAACAATAGTCACTGTTGAACAGTTATAGTACAGCTCCAGTGAACACAATGGTCACTGTTGAACAGTTATAGTACAGCTCCAGTGAACACAATGGTCACTGTTGAACAGTTATAGTACAGCTCCAGTGAACACAATGGTCACTGTTGAACAGTTATAGTACAGCTCCAGTGAACACAATGGTCACTGTTGAACAGTTATAGTACAGCTCCAGTGAACACAATGGTCAACTGTATCAAAAGCTTTACGTAAATCAATGAAGATTCCCACTGGGATTTCTTTTTTCTCAAGAGCGGTGTAAATTATTTCTAACATGTGTATAATGGCATCATTTGTATTTTTATTAGGCCTGAATCCAAATTGACAGTGGAGAGAAGGGGTAAGTTAGATATTGGCCTATAGTTATTCAGGTCTGCTTGATCTCCTCCCTTATGTATTGGGGTGACCCTCGATATTTAGAGTATTGATGGGAAGGTAGAGGATTCAATGGATTTGTTAGTGTTGCAATAATTGGTGAGAGAACTTGTGAGGCTTTTTTGTATATAAAAGGTGGTAAGTTATTTAGGTCACCTGCCTTGTTTTTTAATGTGTTGATTATAAGTGAAACTTCTATTGGGTTGGTCGGGGCTAGGAATAGTGTGTTCGGATAGGTGCCAGTGAGATAGTCGTTAGGTGGAGTATTTGAACTTGGCAGCTTTTTTCCTATGGTGGAGAAGAAATCATTGAGTTTGTTTGCTGTTTCAATAGGTGGGAGTAGGGGTTCATCTGGTTTTGTTAGCTTGATTGTTCTGTTTGTGGATATCTTTTTAGTTCCTAGAATTTCAGATAGGGTTTTCCAGGTCTTTTTTATATCACCTTTTAAGTTATGTAATCTGTTCTCATAATACAATTTTTCTGACCTTCTTATCAGGCTCGTTAGGTTTGATGAGTAGCGTTTTGTTTGTTCTCTTGTTATTTGACCCATTCTGTACTGTTTTTCATATAGGTGTTTTATATTAATGGATTTGAGTATGCTGGGGGTTAGCCAGGGACTGTTTAGTCTTTTAGCTGTGATTTGTTTAGTTTTTTTAGGGCAATGTTTATTATAGAGGTATTGGGTCTTTTTAAGAAAATTATTAATACATAAGTCAGTATCTGGGAAGTTGTCTATTTCTGTTTGCCAGTCAGTGTTTGTCATAGCTGTTATGAAGTTATTTATAGCTGTCTCACTATGTAGTCTAAAGGTAACATTAGTAGTTTCTAGTGGTAATTTTCCGAGGTTGGTTATGAGAAAGGTAGGGTAGTGGTCTGTGGTATTGTCTGTGATTATGCTTGATTTTAATGGGGATATGGTGTTAGTCCAGATGTGGTCTAATAGGGAGGCACAGTTTTAGAGATTCTTGTAGGATTTGTTACTGTCGGGAGCAGCAAGTAGTTGCTCATAGTGTTTGTGAATTCAGTTACTTGTGGGTCCTGATCTTGTAGGAGGTTTATATTGAAGTCTCCTGTGAGGATTAAGTGGTGTTTGTTCATGTGTGCATCAGTAATCATACTTCCTAATTTTTCACTAAATTGCTTAATATTTGACTGTGGTAATCTATAGATGTTTATAACTGTGAGAGATTTTTGTAGGTATTTGGATTTAAACTTAGCTATTATATATTCTCCATGTTCAGCTCTTGTGCATGTATTGTTGATACATTCAAGCTGGTCTGAGTATAACATAGCTGTGCCACCCCCTTGTTGGTCTGGCCTACAATTGTTAATGGCTGTGTAACTGTGTTACTGGGGACCCTCATCCTCAGAGAAGACAATAAACGTACCTCAGGGAAAACTCGAGGTTCTCCCCGGAGCTGTTTGAATATTTTCTTCTCCTACCACTCCCTATATATATTATATGAGTGCTTTATTAATAGACAGAATACATTGACAGAAAATACAAACATGAACATGAATACATTGGTACAATATATCAAAGATTATGAATCTCCTCCAGCTCCTCCGAAGCCGGATGCGAGCCCGGTATGCAGCATGCATTTTCCCTCTGGATGGCCACGCAGAGGCGCTGGAACATGAAAGTGGCTGCCCTTGGGTCCCTGGTGGTCTCGATGAGTCTGGAGCTTATATATATATATTTTTTATTTTTATTAACACATCGGCCGATTCCCACTAAGGCAGGGTGGCCCGAAAAAGAAAAACTTTCATCATCATTCACTCCATCACTGTCTTGCCAGAGGGGTGCTTTACACTACAGTTATAAAACTGCAACATTAACACCCATCCTTCAGAGTGCAGACACTGTACTTCCCATCTCCAGGACTCAAGTCCGGCCTGCCGGTTTCCCTGAATCCCTTCATAAATGTTACTTTGCTCACACTCCAACAGCACGTCAAGTATTAAAAACCATTTGTCTCCATTCACTCCTATCAAATACGCTCACACATGCTTGCTGGAAGTCCAAGCCCCTCGCACACAAAACTTCCTTTACCCCCTCCCTCCACCCTTTCCTAGGCCGACCCCTACCCCGCCTTCCCTCCACTACAGATTTATACACTCTCAAAGTTATTCTGTCTCGTTCCATTCTCTCTACATGTCCGAACCACCTCATCAACCCCTCCTCAGCTCTCTGGATAATAGTTTTGGTAATCCCGCACCTCCTCCTAATTTCCAAACTGAGGTGCGGGATTACCAAAACTATTATCCAGAGAGCTGATGAGGGGTTGTTGAGGTGATTCGGACATGTATATATATATATATATATATATATATATATATATATATATATAAATACAACCACTATGAAAAATAGAAGAATTCCAAGCGCTTTCGTGACTACTAATGTGAGTAGTCACGAATGCGCTGGAATTCTTCTATTTTTCATAGTGGTTGTTTGCATATTTTGATATCACCTGTTTACTGTGATCTTTTTGCATATATATATATATATATATATATATATATATATATATATATATATATATATATATATATATATATATATATATATATATATATATATATATATATATATATATATATATAACATTAAACTCCAACATAAACCCTCCTCTGAAAGTTTCCCTTGATAACTGCAACAGAACACAGACATAACACAAGACACAAAACCCTCTTTGACATCCCCCGTGTCCGACTCAGCCTATGCAAAAACTCAGTGCGCATAAAAGCCCCTGATGCCTGAAGCATCGAAAGGCCCCCTGGGTCTCCTGTCTGCCAATGGATTCAGAACTATTGTTAAAAAGCACCTTATCTCCGTAACGTAACTAAAGCAGCAATACGCTACGTCACATGTGCCGGGTCACCATCTGGAGAAGACCCGGACCGGATGTACCGGCGAATCTACTACAATACGCTATGTCAAACAAGACCAGCTCATTCAACTCTGTCCGTGTTCTTCTTCCAGTCTTCCTTCAACCCCCATAGAAAATTAAATATTCATCTTGTCCCATTATATTTCTACTGTAACTAAGTAACCTCCTGTATCTTCACCATCTATATTCAATCACTCCACAAAACTGAAGACACTAAATCAGTTTAACCTCCTTGATGCTGCTGCTCTTGATCTAGGGAATTGGATCTGTACTCCAGTTCCTTGAATTAAACCTGAATACCTTCCACATCCCCCTATGGGCTTAGCGCTTCCCCCTTGATTATAATAATAATAATGAATCAGTTTAAACTAATAAATCATACTTTTAAAATTGTAGGTTTCGTATATTACCTTCCATTGTTATTGTGGATACAATATTAGCTTCCTTTGTTAATGTGAACAATATTACCTTCCTTTGTTATTGTGGATACAATATTAGCTTCCTTTGTTATTGTGGATACAATATTACCTTCCTTTGTTATTGTGGATACAATATTACCTTCCTTTGTTATTGTGGATACAATATTAGCTTCCTTTGTTATTGTGGATACAATATTAGCTTCCTTTGTTATTGTGGATACAATATTATCTTCCTTTGTTATTGTGGATACAATATTACCTTCCTTTGTTATTGTGGATACAATATTACCTTCCTTTGTTATTGTGGATACAATATTACCTTCCTTTGTTATTGTGGATACAATATTACCTTCCTTTGTTATTATGGATACAATATTACCTTCCTATAAACAAGAGGGTCTCCATAATGTTAGTAATAGTGATGTGTGTCATATAAGTGGTGGTGCCAAGTGTGATGAGGGCAGTGGTTTCCATAATGTTAGTAATAGTGATGAGAGTCATGTAAGTGGTGATGCCGAGTGTGATGAGGTTAACCACAGTGACATTAATGTTGAATATAGCACTGCTGATAAATGTAATGAACACAATGTTGGTAGTGGTGTTGGTGATGACAGTTATAGTGATGTGTGTAATGTTAGTGGAGGAGGGAATGTGAGTGGTAGTGCCACCTATCATACATTCACACATGAACAGCGTCGTGCTCTGTGTAAACAAAGACTCCCACGAGGCCTCATAACTGGAAGTGCACTTAAAAAACTCATGGACTAGGGTAACACTGCTGACATTGATGAGGTCTGCTCTTTATATGAACAATTTTTTCATTATGCTGAGAAACTAAGCCAGATTCCAGGACTTCTATAATGGATCAGTCCTCGCATAAACTTAATATTTTTAGCTGGAATATTGCATCACTTAGAAAAGACTTTCTGACCTTCATCATAAAGTACCCACCGAACCCATTGATATTGTGTGTCTACAAGAGTGCAGAGTCCTGAAAATCCCAGCCCCTAAATTGCCATCATTTGTTGCATATAACCTCAAATCTACTAACTCTTGTGTTCTATATATTAAAAAATCACTTCCCCATCATCTTCTCACACATAAGAAAACAGAGGGACTGCAATACCATGGTGTTAGGATTTATATTGGGAACTCTGCTCTCAACATATTTAATTTGTATGCTCCTGCTGATAAGTTCAATTACTTGGAGCTCCCAACTTGTGCTCAGTCTGAGCCTACTCTTATAATTGGAGATGATAATGCAAGACACAAAAGCATTGGAAGCTCACAGTTTGGTAATCGTAATGGTAACCAACTGTTGTCACTGTTAAACAGTCATGATAATGTGCAAATTGTAGGTGACCTTGAACCCACACATATCTATGGAGGCATCCTTGATCTGTGTCTTGGCTTCAACATTACTTCTGCCAGCTGTGAGTCTACCATTGTATCAGATATATCATCAGACCATTTCCCAAGGCTAACCTCACTAGATATAGGTAATACTATCCTTCCTGGTGGAATATTCAAACGGAAACGTTTTAATGTTCCCCCTGATCAACATGAGGACTTTGTTGCACATGTGACTGACTGGTATAATTCCTATGAGTGTTCCTCTGTTGAGACCTTTAACAATGACCTTGTGAGCAGTATTCAGAACTACTTAGAGCCGCCTCTAAAACCTTCTGGAACTCTTAACCCAACTAACTTCCATAACAATCATACCTCCTATAATAACCATACTTATTACAATGATCTTAAACTTCGAACACTGAAACGTACTGCTCGCAGAATAGGCCTAGCCTATAGAAAACATCGTACCCCTGGAATGCTGAGACTCTTTCAAACTGCCCTTGCTGCTGCCAGAGAGCGTATGACAGAGCTGCGGCAAACTGACTGGGAAAAATTTGTCAATGGTCTCAATGCTCACACCCCACTTAGCCGAGCATGGAGGGACATAAATAGAATTAAGGGCAACAGAACCGGTCAGATTGCACACCCTCATCTCTTACATAGGGCGAATGAGCTAGTCAGTGCTTGGGCTGTTACATCAAGCTATGAAAATCTTCCCAGTACCACACAGGCGAAATTAAATGACAAATATGATGGGAGAGACTTGTTTGTTTTATGCTCAGCAAGGAAGATGACTGTAACATTCCTTTCACTGACTTTGAACTTGATGCAGCACTAACTAAAGGCAACTCCACGTCACCTGGTGAGGATGGTATTATCTACAATATACTAAGATTGCTGTGTCGAGTACCAGGCAATCCTTTACTCGAATTATACAACATGAGCTATGTAACTGGGGAGCTCCCTAAATCTTGGACCAACAGCCTCATCATTCCCATTCCTAAGCCCAATCAACAAAATTCATTTCGCCCAATATCTCTTACTAGCTGCTTATGTAAAACATTTGAGAGGATGATTCTTAATCGTCTCATGTACAGAATCAAACATTTTTGTCCCCCGGTTGCATGGTTTCATGCATGGAAGGAGTGTGCACCATTGCATAGCCACCTTTCTCACTCTGCACACTGACAGCTCATACACTACCTTCCTTGACCTTAAATCTGCTTTTGATGTTGCCAACAGACATGTAATCATTAGTGAACTTGCCAGAATGGATGTTGGAGGATGGCTTCTCCGCTGGATTAAAGGCTACCTGTCCAACAGAAAGTCTTCTGTGTTGTTCAGGGCATAGAAGTATAACTAAAGACTTTGAATTAGGAACCCCACAGGGAGGTGTGCTCAGTCCCACTCTATTCAATATTCTAATTAATGCCTTACTTAATGCTATGCCTAGCCAGCCCCATCATTATATGATCAGTTTTGCTGATGATATAATGATTCACACCACCGGATTCTCCAACACCCAAACATCCTTAACCATGTACTAGCCTCGTGTCAGGACCTGGGGTTGATAATCTCTACTGATAAAACAAAGATACTCAATAGGCGTCCTCCTCGACAGAGAGGCACAGTTCGCCAGATCCAGTTGCATGATGGGTCTCTTCTAGAATATGTAAACAGATACAGGTATCTAGGCTTTGAGGTCCCACTATTTGGACCTGTTGTAACGAGACTTTGTCGTCAATACAAAGAAAGGCTGAGAGCACTTAGAGTTGTGGCAGGGTTTCACCCCAGGTATGGTGCTAATGTTAAAATTGTGAAAATGATGTATCTTGCTTATATTAGATCATTAGTTGATTATGCTGCCCCACTACTTGCTCTTGTGTCTGACTGGAAGCTTGGAGGGTTGGAAAAACTGCAGAACGAAGCAATGAGGATCATTTTAGGATGCCCTCGTACTGCCAAAATTTTAAATATGCAGAAAGAACTTGATATTCCAAGCATCAGAGATCGTGTTACTGAAAGAAATATCTTAATTGGGGTTAATATGCTCATGCAAGCCCATTCAAACCCATGAACAGAAGCCCTCCAAACTTTCCTCAGCACTGGTGAACATCCCTCCAGATGGATCGAAAAAACTGGAACCGACCTCCGCATGAATCAGATACATGATTTGTGGCAAGTAAGGCAACAGCGGCACTTCTCCGCTCCATGGAAAATTACCCCATTCCAAACTACCATCCCTCCATTTCCCCCCAAACTACTTCTTAAATCACAACCAAAGCTTCGCCTTGAAGCCAAACATGATGCCTTAAAATGTATTGATAATTTAGCCAAACAGCACACTCTCTCACAAATTATTTACGTTGATGGTTCTGTTCACCAATCCACTGGTGCAGCTGGTAGTGCTGCTGTTGTCATACAGAGTGATGGCTCTCTTAAAGAAATTGGAGCACGCATCAATAACTGGGCCTCTACCCTTCAGACAGAACTGTTTGCCATACTCCTTGCACTCAAATGCGTCCATGTATCTAAGGTTAACTCTCTAATTGTAACTGATTCTCTGTCATCCATAAATGCTCTCAACTCATCAAGTATAACTTGTAGCATGCTCGTGTCAGAAGCCAGGCACAGGTATGGTAGGATTCTGGATAGTAGAGTCAGAGTGCACATGCTGTGGATTCCATCTCACATTGGTCTTCAGATGCATGATAGAACTGATAAATTGGCTAAGTTTTATGCTTTCAAAGAGGGGATAGATTACAATCTTGGCTTGTCAGTTAGCAGTTTGAGAACAATAATACGAAAAGAACTTCAACTGAATTTTATTGACTTAAGACTCAGGGAGTTTGACACCAGTCAGTCCATCTATCATCATTCTATCATGCAGGAGGAGCCACATGTCTATGGTGCATCCAACAAAATAAGCAGACTCTTGGATGTCACTACCGCCCGCCTCCGGCTGGGTTATAAGTATCTTTGGCAGGTTAAATCACCACCACCAGATGTAGACCAAACAAAATGTAAACTTTGTCAGTTGGATTATTGTCACACCCTGCGTCATTATGTACTGGAGTGCGATAAAATTAATGAATTCAGAGACTACTCACTCAGAAATGTTCAAGATATGTCAAAGTATTTTATCCACAGTGGTATATTACAGACCATTCTGGAAAAATACCCTGACTTTGCTCCCTGTAAATAAAGCATTGACACGTGTGTGTGTGTGTTAGTGTGTGTATGTACATGTGTGTATGTGTATGTGTGTATGTATATACATGTATGTGTGTGTATGTGTGTGTGTATATATGTATGTGTATATGTATATGTGTGTGTGTGTGACCCAACAATTAAAATTTGCACCAATAACTCATTACAGTTGTGGCTGGGTGTAGACTAATAGATTGCTCATTGCTTTATAATTTGTTCATGAGTGCAACCATGTACAGACGTAAGTAAATTTACTTACACAATTCATTACCTTGTAACTAGTGAATTAATTACCATTGTACCTTGTTCAGCTATCAAAACTTTGGGGCCCAGTCTCTGGACCCTATATATACCTCTGTAATCTGAAAATACCTTTGTAACTTGTCATGATTGTGACCATCTGAGTTCATTACCTTTGTAACTTGCTCAGCTATCAAACTTTGAGGTCCAGTCCCTGGACCCATTATGTACCTCTGTAATCTTTTGACTACCGCCCACAGGATGGGTATGGGGTGCATAATAAAGATATCAAACTAAAAAAAAAAAAACTATTACCTTCCTTTGTTATTGTGGATACAATATTACCTTCCTTTGTTATTGTGGATACAATATTACCTTCCTTTGTTATTGTGGATACAATATTAGTTAACTGCATAACAAATTCTACTTAATTAAACATCAATGAATCATTTTCAAATATTAAGGCAGACTTTTAAAACGTTACCATTGTTTATTTAGCTTTCTCTATTTTTGTACATTTAATTACAGTTAACTGCATAAGAATTCACTCTTAATACTAATCTATGTCTAGTTCTTAAGTAGTATTTAAGAATTAGGATTAGTTTGCCCTAAATGCATTGCATTTCGGGCAAACTAATACTATACTATTACATGTAATATTGTGCCTAACAATATTACATGTTATTAAGTAGAATTTGTTATGCAGTTTGTTATACATGTAAACTAATTTATCTGTTTACTGCATAAAAGAAGTAAAAAAAATGAATTTGAATTTGAATTAGTTGTCGATGCGAGTACACAAGAGTACTTGTGGTCCAGCCTGAGTACACAAGAGTACTTGTGGTCCAGCCTGAGTACACAAGAGTACTTGTGGTCCAGCCTGAGTACACAAGAGTACTTGTGGTCCAGCCTGAGTACAGTAGTGGGGGAACATCCAAAACTCTGCTGATTATTCTAGACGTGTCATAAACATGTGGCTCTTCTTGCATGATATAATAATGATAATGGATTGTCTGTTGTCACTCTCGGTTTATAGTCAGTGAAGTTCCTATTATTGTCTTTTAACTACTAGTGGACAACCCAAAGTTGTAATCTACTCCCTCCTTGAAGGTATATCTATACTCCCTCCTTGAAGGTATATCTATACTCCCTCCTTGAAGGTATATCTATACTCCTCCTTGAAGGTATATCTATACTCCCTCCTTGAAGGTATATCTTTACTCCCTCCTTGAAGGTATATCTATACTCCCTTCTTGAAGGTATATCTATACTCCCTCCTTGAAGGTATATCTATACTCCCTCCTTGAAGGCATATCTTTATTCCCTCCTTGAAGGTATATCTTTACTCCCTCCTTGAAGGTATATCTATACTCCCTTCTTGAAGGTATATCTATACTCCCTCTTGAAGTTATATATATATCTCCTCTTTGATATCATTCTCATTGAAGGTATATCTATACTCCCTCTTGAAGGTATACTATGCTATTCCTCTTGAAGGTATATCTATACTCCCTTCTTGAAGGATATACTATACTCCTCCTTGAAGGTTCTATACTCCTCCTTTTGAAGGTAATTTCTCTGGAAGTTTTATACTCCCTCACTGAAGTAATATCTTACCTCCTAAGGTATATCTAATCCCTCTGAAGTATATTATCTCCTCTTAAGGTATCTATTCTCCATCCTTGAAGGTATATCATTACCCCCTTGAGTATATCTTTACTCCCTCCTTGAGTATATCTATACTCCCTCCTGAAGGTATCTATATCCCCTTGAAGGTATATCTATACTCCTCCTTGAAGTATATCATACTCCCTCCTTGAAGGTATATCTATGCTCCTCCTTGAAGGTATATCTATATCTCTTTAAGGTATATATACTCCCTCCTTAAGGTATTCTATACTCCTCCTTGAAGGTATATCTATACTCCCTCCTGAAGGTATATCTATACTCCCTCCTTGAAGGTATATCTATACTCCCTCTTGAAGGTATATCTAACTCCCTCCTTGAAGGTATATCTATACTCCTCCTAAGGTATATCTATACTCCTTCTTGAAGGTATATTATACTCCTTTGAAGGTATATCTATCTCCTCCTGGAAGGTATATCTGTACTCCCTCCTTGAAGGTATATCTATACTCCCTCTTTGAAGGATATCTATACTTCCTCCTTGAAGGTATATCTATACTCCCTCCTTGAAGGTATATCTATTCTCCATCCTTGAAGGTATATCATTACTCCCTCCTTGAAGGTATATCTTTACTCCCTCCTTGAAGGTATATCTATACTCCTTCCTTGAAGGTATATCTATACTCCCTCCTGGAAGGTATATCTATACTCCCTCCTTGAGGTATATCTATACTCCCTCATTGAAGGTATATCTATACTCCCTCCTTGAAGGTATATCTTTATTCCTCCTTGAAGGTATATTATACTCCTCCTTGAAGGTATATCTATACTCCCTCCTTGAAGGTATATCTATACTCCCTCCTTGAAGGTATATCTATACTCCCTCCTTGAAGGTATATATATACTCCCTCCTTGAAGGTACATCTACACTCCCTCCTTGAAGGTATATCTACACTCCCTCCTTGAAGGTATATATATACTCCCTCCTTGAAGGTATATCTATATCCCTCCTTGAAGGTATATCTATACTCCCTCCTTGAAGGTATATCTATACTCCCTCCTTGAAGGTATATCTATACTCCCTCTTTGAAGGTATATCTATACTCCCTCCTTGAAGGTATATCTACTCCTCCTTGAAGGTATATCTATACTCCCTCCTTGAAGGTATATCTATACTCCCTCCTTGAAGGTATATCTATACTCCCTCTTGAAGGATATATCTATACTCCCTCCTTGAAGGTATATCTATACTCCTCCTGAAGGTATATCTATACTCCCTCCTTGAAGGTATATCTATCGGAATTATACTCCTCGAGTATACCTAATTCATCTCATCTTGAAGTATATCATACTCCTCTGAAGGTATATTACTCCCTCCTTGAAGGATATCTATACTCCTCCTGAGGTATATCATACTCCTTGAAGTATATCTATACTCCTTGAGGTATTCATCCTCTTGAGGTATATCTACTCTCCTGGGTATGAAGGATATCTATACCTCCTTAAGGTATATCTATCCCTGAGGTATCTATCTCTTGAAGGTATATCTATACTCCTCCTTGAAGGTATATATACTCTCCTGTATAGAAGGTATATCTAACCTCCTTGAGTATTTTTTGAGGTATATCTATACCTCTTGAAGGTATATCTATACTCCTCCTTGAAGGTATCTTACTCCCTCCTTGAAGGTATATCTATACTCCTTTTGAAGGTATATCTATACTCCTCCTGAAGGTATATCTACTCCTCCTTGAAGGTATATCTATACTCCCTCCTTGAAGGTATATCTATACTCCTCCTTGAAGGTATATCTATACTCTCTTGAAGGTATATCTATCTCCTCCTGAGGTATATCATTCCTCCTGAAGGTATATTATACTCCTCCTGAGGTATTCTATCTTATTTATCATTTGAAAATCTCCCTCCCTATGTCTACCATACTTGTGATGGTATGTCTAATACTTTTAAGGTATGTCTACCTCTTGGTAGGTATGTCTACTTTGATGGTATGTCTATACTTGGAATAAGGAATAATGGGGGGTTACTACATCGGGGCTTTGATTAAAAAGCCCAAAGAACGAATAGAAAATGTCATTTAAATCCACTAAATATAACAGTCTTGTTCTAAGATGATTAAATTTTTAAGTATTAGGGTTATTTTCATTATGGTTGCATTGTTAAAAATAATATATTTACTGCATAATTATTATTTTGCTTTTAAATTTTTTGCTTGAGCATAGACTGCTACTTTACAAGTAAACCCCTTCGCTGTCAAAAACTAATTTTTGGAACATATTCACCCAAAAATTCATGAAAAATCCCAAACTTCAAAGTCAAAGTCAAAAATTTTCCCCGGCACAATTTTGTAAAGTGGGTGACAGTTTGCATGAAAAAACCCATTATTATGCAAATATTAAGTCTAACTTAAACTACAATGGACCCATGGTAGTGGGGGGTTTTTTTCCCCCGGACCCATGGAGTGCTACCTGGGGTCTCCTGGAGAAAATTTCCCAGGGAATAGGATGGGGCAAGTACTGTGACTTGTGGAACAGAGCTTTTCCGTGGCCTCAGACTTTACTTTTTTTTATTCTATTTGTGTTCTACTTTTTGGGGAAAATTTTAGATCCATCTACCAATTTTTCCCCTTTATTCCTTTATCACTTTTTTGTGCTATTAACCTGGTCACACTTGTCAAAGGTTTTAAAAAATATGTGTATATAACATCTGCATTCTGTTTATCTTCTAGAGCATCCGGACCTTGTCGTAGTGGTCCATATTGGGACAGACAGAATTGCTGGGAATTCATCTAGGCTTGTATACCACCAAATGAAAGGGTTTTTTTTGGTTTTCAATTTTCTGCAAAACTTCAACTACAATTTGGGTTTTAGGTTCTGAGCAAATGAGCGACTCTGTGATTACAGGTTATAACCTGGGATCCATATTTGTTTCTTTTTTTATCCTTTATGTGGGTCTCTAAGCTGAACATTGCATTTACTCCTGACTCCCTTATGTAAGGGAATTTTTTTTTTTTTGGGGTTTAGACCCTGTATGTTTCACAGACAAATGTCGTTTTGGTGGAATTTGGGGTTTTTTTTTGCTGGCTCTAATATCTGTTGGTCTGGAGTGGAGGAATGCCCGTCCCTTCCCGGTTATAACCTTTCAGATGGCAGACAAACAGGCAAAAAGGGGGGGGTTGGCCTGTACTCACGAGTCGCCATTTGCTCAGAATTTAAAAAACCCAAATAATTGTTGAAGTTTTGGCAGTAAAATTGAAAAAAAAACCTTTCATTTGGTGGAACAACCTAGACGCAACTTCCCAGCAATTCCCAGGACGCTTTTAAAATTGACCATTCTGGAAAATTCCCCCTCCCCCAAAACTCTTACTCAGGAGTTTCAACGGCACCTAAAAAAGGATATAGAAACAATGTTTTGGAACACGCCGGGGGCAGCTCAGATGAAAATTCCGAACACGAACTTTTAAAATTTTCTGCCCAAATTCACCTTAAACCAGCAAATATTAGACCTACAAGACAAACCTCAGATCACAACCTAATAGATAAGACATGTATGCAGGGGGGTCCTGACAGCAAAAAAATCAGTTGAAGGTTTCTTCACAAAATTTAATTTTAGTAACAAACATACATGGGATCAAGTCAACCATGTCCAAATGAAACAAGCTGGGAAGATATCCTAAACAACACGGATTAAACATTTGCCTAGAAAAATTAACTCTGTGGTTCTTGAGATCTGCTCAAGACACATTCCATTAAGAAAAAAAAGAGAAATGTAAACTAGAAAGAAAGAAAACGCTCCTATACAGACGAAGGAAAAGGGTCACAGAGCTGCTGAGAGGGGCCAATATATCTGAAATACGAAGGGAGGCACTGGTAATGAAATTCAAATATCGAAATTAAGCTGAAGGAATTTCTTGCCAGTCCCCTCCTGGCCCTAAAAACTTCTTTCCCTGGGGAGGTTTGGCTCCCCCCTTGTTCCCCATAATCTGGCTGGTCTTGTCTTCTTGTCCCCTTTGATAATGTGGGGCAGTATGTGTTGTAGCATTTTCTTTCATGGATTGATGAGTGACACATTTCTGGGTGAAATAAGTTACAGGGAAGGGGGAATTGCATCTCCTGTTGTCATGTGCGTGTGACATTTTGGGTGGTCAAAGGTACATGTTCCACCTGTTTTTCCCGATATACCATGCCTGCAGATACCCAAGGCATAGTATTTGCATAGTTTGGTTTCTGTTTCTAGGATTCATTGTAGCTACGTTCGCTGCTGGTGCCTTTTTCCTGTTTCCTCCTATCTATCACCCCCGTATGGACATCAGTGCTTCTACCAGGTTTTTTTGGTAATGTGTCGACACTGTTCCTTAGGCATCATCCCCTTTTTTCCATCTCGGTATCGCTATTTTGTACCTCGGAAATTTAATAGCGTTGTTGACTCTGGGGTTTAGTTGGCGCAAAGTGGGAAGGGTAAGTGTGGTGCCAGCTGAGCTAGGCCTATGATGGCAGCACCAGCGGCACAGAATATAACCTAAATGGGAAAAGGGACGCCAACCCCCGATGATTCTCTTCAAATCCTTGTTCTCTCTAGGCTGGAATACTGCTGTACATAACCCCCCCTTAAAGCAGATGAAATTACTGACCTGGAATTGATAACTTTCATCAAATAAGTACAATAAGCACCTAAATTACGGGAACTTTGAATTCGTTTAATTCCCGGGGAAAACAGGTGGAAAGATCATAATAACATACATTGGAAAATCCTGAAGGTTAGTACCAAACTTACACAAAATCATTTTTTCAAAAAAAAGACTCAGCAGGAGTAACATTCCCCCAGTAAAAGCGGGGGGGGCCACGAGTAAACAAGAGACAACCTAAGTGTGGGCCAAGACGTTCAACTGCCTCCCAGCAAAAAAGGGGTTCCCGACCCCCTTTTTTAAGAAGGCTCTGGATAGGCAACCAAATCAAACCTGATCAGCTGGGCTGTGGTTCTTATGTCGGTTTACGTGTGCCAACAGTAAACCGGTTATCGCCCGATCCACCAACTACCTGGGGGGAAAGGCAAATTGTTCCCATTTTTAAAAAAAACAGAACCGGGGGATTACACTATAGCCAGTGTCACTGCGTGTATAGGGGAAAGTAGGAGAAGTTATCAGGAGGGGAAAGGTGGAGCACCTGAACGGAACAAGATTTAAACGACAACCGCACGGATTATGGAAGGCAAATCCTTCCAAAAACCCTTTGGAGTTTAGACAAAGTAACAAAATAAAAGAGAGAGAGGGGTGGGTTGATTGCATTTTCTGAACTGCGGAAGGCCTTGAAAATTCCCCCGGTTGTGAAGAAGCTAGAGGATAACGTGTATAACAAGAAGGGCCTGCAATGGATGAAATCCGACAGGGACAACAACGGGGCATGGTACGTGGGGCCTGTGGCAAGGTCCCCGGGGGGCCCGACCGTGCTTTTTGGATATGGAATGACATGACGGAAGGGATAGACTCAGATGATGAGAATTTTAAGAAGTTAATGAGAAGAATTTTAAACAGATGAGGATCAGGCGGACTTCAAAAAAACCTAGACAGGTGGACACCGGTCCACAACGGTTTTAATTTAACCCCGCCAAATGCAAAGTCATGAAGATAGGGAAG
>WNWK01021944.1:0-33335 GCA_009830355.1 Cherax destructor | reverse complement strand
TTCCCTCAGAGTATGAGTGACACTGTCCAGTACTGTCTTCATGGTGGTATGTTCCCTCAGAGTATGAGTGACACTGTCCAGTACTGTCTTCATGGTGGTATGTTCCCTCAGAGTATGAGTGACACTGTCCAGTACTGTCTTCATGGTGGTATGTTCCCTTAGAGTATGAGTGACACTGTCCAGTACTGTCTTCATGGCGGAATGTTCCCTCAGAGTATGAGTGACACTGTCCAGTACTGTCTTCATGGTGGTATGTTCACTCACAGTATGAGTTACACTGTCCAGTACTGTCTTCATGGTGGTATGTTCTCTCAGAGTATGAGTGACACTGTCCAGTACTGTCTTCATGGTGGTATGTTCACTCACAGTATGAGTGACACTGTCCAGTACTGTCTTCATGGTGGTATGTTCACTCACAGTATGAGTGACACTGTCCAGTACTGTCTTCATGGTGGTATGTTCACTCACAGTATGAGTGACACTGTCCAGTACTGTCTTCATAGTGGTATGTTCACTCACAGTATGAGTGACACTGTCCAATACTGTCTTCATGGTGGTATGTTCACTCACAGTATGAGTGACACTGTCCAGTACTGTCTTCATGGTGGTATGTTCACTCACAGTATGAGTGACACTGTCCAGTACTGTCTTCATGGTGGTATGTTCACTCACAGTATGAGTGACACTGTCCAGTACTGTCTTCATGGTGGTATGTTCACTCACATATGAGTGACACTGTCCAGTACTGTCTTCATGGTGGTATGTTCCCTCAGAGTATGAGTGACACTGTTCAGTACTGTCTTCATGGTGGTATGTTCACTCACAGTATGATTGACACTGTCCAGTACTGTCTTCATGGTGGTATGTTCACTCACAGTATGAGTGACACTGTCCAGCACTGTCTTCATGGTGGTATGTTCAATCACAGTATGAGTGACACTGTCCAGTACTGTCTTCATGGTTGTATGTTCCCTCAGAGTATGAGTGACACTGTCCAGTACTGTCTTCATGGTGGTATGTTCCCTCAAAGTATGAGTGACACTGTCCAGTACTGTCTTCATGGTGGTATGTTCCCTCAGAGTATGAGTGACACTGTCCAGTACTGTCTTCATGGTGGTATGTTCCCTCAGAGTATGAGTGACACTGTCCAGTACTGTCTTCATGGTGGTATGTTCCCTCAGAGTATGAGTGACACTGTCCAGTACTGTCTTCATGGTGGTATGTTCCCTCAGAGTATGAGTGACACTGTCCAGTACTGTCTTCATGGTGGTATGTTCCCTCAGAGTATGAGTGACACTGTCCAGTACTGTCTTCATGGCGGTATGTTCCCTCAGAGTATGAGTGACACTGTCCAGTACTGTCTTCATGGTGGTATGTTCACTCACAGTATGAGTGACACTGTCCAGTACTGTCTTCATGGTAGTATGTTCCCTCAGAGTATGAGTGACACTGTCCAGTACTGTCTTCATGGTGGTATGTTCACTCACAGTATGAGTGACACTGTCCAGTACTGTCTTCATGGTGGTATGTTCACTCACAGTATGAGTGACACTGTCCAGTACTGTCTTCATGGTGGTATGTTCACTCACAGTATAAGTGACACTGTCCAATACTGTCTTCATGGTGGTATGTTCACTCACAGTATGAGTGACACTGTCCAGTACTGTCTTCATGGTGGTATGTTCACTCACAGTATGAGTGACACTGTCCAGTACTGTCTTCATGGTGGTATGTTCACTCACAGTATGAGTGACACTGTCCAGTACTGTCTTCATGGTGGTATGTTCACTCACATATGAGTGACACTGTCCAGTACTGTCTTCATGGTGGTATGTTCACTCACAGTATGAGTGACACTGTCCAGTACTGTCTTCATGGTGCTATGTTCACTCACAGTATGAGTGACACTGTCCAGTACTGTCTTCATGGTGGTATGTTTACTCACAGTATGAGTGACACTGTCCAGTACTGTCTTCATGGTTGTATGTTTAGTCACAGTATGAGTGACACTGTCCAGTACTGTCTTCATGGTGGAATGTTCACTCACAGTATGAGTGACACTGTCCAGTAAACTCGCCTTCCAGAAAACATTCTAAAAGTCATTCCACCTCTTGGTTCACACACCTGTTGCACACACCTGTTGCACACACATGTTGCACACACATGTTGCACACACCTGTTGCACACACCTGTTGCAACCCTGTTGGCTTTCCTACCTGTTGCTGCCTCCAGCAGTAGTGGACCCAGACATAAATCGATTATTGAATCTTATTCCAGAGACATTCTTGTAGCAGGAGGTGTGGAAGATATGAGAAGCTCATGTCAACATTCTTGTACCAGGAGGTGTGGGAGATATGAGAAGCTCATGTCAACATTCTTGTAGCAGGAGGTGTGGGAGATATGAGAAGCTCATGTCAACATTCTTGCAGCAGGAGGTGTGGGAGATATGAGAGTATCATGTCAACGTTCTTGTAGCAGGAGGTGTGGGAGATATGAGAGTCTCATGTCAATATTCTTGTAGCATGAGGTGT
The DNA here is from genome assembly GCA_009830355.1 of Cherax destructor. Classification (NCBI taxonomy): domain Eukaryota; kingdom Metazoa; phylum Arthropoda; class Malacostraca; order Decapoda; family Parastacidae; genus Cherax; species Cherax destructor. The sequence continues at coordinate 30,804 of WNWK01021944.1, read as the reverse complement.
GGGAGATATGAGAACCTCATGTCAACATTCTTGTAGCAGGAGGTGTGGGAGATATGAGAGTCTCATGTCAATATTCTTGTAGCAGGAGGGTGGGAGATATGAGAGTCTCATGTCAACATTCTTGCAGCAGGAGGTGTGGGAGATATGAGAACCTCATGTCAACATTCTTGCAGCAGGAGGTGTGGGAGATATGAGAACCTCATGTCAACATTCTTGTAGCAGGAGGTGTGGGAGATATGAGAGTCTCATGTCAATATTCTTGTAGCAGGAGGTGTGGGAGATATGAGTATCTCATGTCAACATTCTTGCAGCAGGAGGTGTGGAGATATGAGAGTCTCATGTCAATATTCTTGAGCAGGAGGTGTGGGAGATATGAGAGTCTCATGTCAATATTCTTGCAGCAGGAGGTGTGGAGATATGAGAGTCTCATGTCAATATTCTTGTAGCAGGAGGTGTGGGAGATGAGAACGCTCATGTCATCATTCTTGCAGCAGGAGGTGGGAGATATGAGAGTCTCAAGTCAATATTCTTGTAACAGGAGGTGTGGGAGATATGAGAACCTCATGTCAACATTCTTGCAGCAGGAGGTGTGGGAGATATGAGAGTCTCATGTCAATATTCTTGTAGCAGGATGTGTGGGAGATATGAGAACCTCATGTCAACATTCTTGTAGCAGGAGGTGTGGGAGATATGAGAGACTCATGTCAATATTCTTGTAGCAAGAGGTGTGGGAGATATGAGAACCTCATGTCAACATTCTTGTAGCAGGAGGTGTGGGAGATATGAGAGACTCATGTCAACATTCTTGCAGCAGGAGGTGTGGGAGATATGAGAACCTCATGTCAACATTCTTGTAGCAGGAGGTATGGGAGATATGAGAGACTCATCTCAATATTCTTGTAGCAGGAGGTGTGGGAGATATGAGAACCTCATGTCAACATTCTTGCAGCAGGAGGTGTGGGAGATATGAGAACCTCATGTCAACATTCTTGTAGCAGGAGGTGTGGGAGATATGAGAGTCTCATGTCAATATTCTTGTAGCAGGAGGTGTGGGAGATATGAGAACCTCATGTCAACATTCTTGCAGCAGGAGGTGTGGGAGATATGAGAGTCTCAAGTCAATATTCTTGTAACGGGAGGTGTGGAGATATGAGAACCTCATGTCAACATTCTTGCAGCAGGAGGTGGGAGATATGAGAGTCTCATGTCAATATTCTTGTAGCAGTATGTGTGTTAGATATGAGAACCTCATGTCAACATTCTTGTAGAGGAGGTGTGGGAGAAAATGAGATACTCATGTCAATATTCTTGTAGCAAGAGGTGTGGGAGATATGAGAACCTCATGTCAACATTCTTGTAGCAGGAGGTGTGGGAGATATGAGAGACTCATGTCAACATTCTTGCAGCAGGAGGTGTGGGAGATATGAGAACCTCATGTCAACATTCATGTAGCAGGAGGTGTGGGAGATATGAGAGACTCATGTCAATTTTCTTGTAGCAGGAGGTGTGGGAGATATGAGAACCTCATGTCAACATTCTTGCAGCAGGAGGTGTGGGAGATATGAGAACCTCATGTCAACATTCTTGTAGCAGGAGGTGAGGGTAGACATGAGAGCCTCATATCAACATTCTTGCAGCAGGAGGTGAGGGTAGACATGAGAGCCTCATATCAACATTCTTGCAGCAGGAGGTGAGGGTAGACTTGAGAGCTTCATATTAACATTCTTGCAGCATGAGTAGATGGTAGACATGAGAGCCTCATATCAACATTCTTGCAGCAGGAGGTGAGGGTAGACATGAGAGCTTCATATCAACATTCTTACAGCAGGAGGTGTGGGAGACATGAGAGCCTCATATCAACATTCTGCAGCAGGAGGTGAGGGTAGACATGAGAGCCTCATATCAACATTCTTGCAGAGGAGGTGAGGGTAGACATGAGAGCCTCATATCAACATTCTTCAGCAGCAGGAGTGTGAGGGTTTGCAGAATGAGAGCAGAGCCTCATATCAACATTCTTGCAGCAGGAGGTGAGGGTAGACATGAGAGCCTCATATCAACATTCTTGCAGCAGGAGGTGAGGGTAGACATGAGAGCCTCATATCAACATTCTTGCAGTAGGAGGTGAGGGTAGACATGAGAGCTTCATATCATACAGTATAGATAATAGAAGTCATCAGCTTATACTTCAACTTTACGTGTCCTTGGTAAAGCCTCATTTAGATAATGCTGAGTTTTGGTCTCTATATTACAGAATAGAAATAAATTCGCTGAAAGTATACAGAGATGCATGACAAAGTTGTTACCATATATCATAAACTTTTCCTACGAGGATAGGCTAACGACACTGAATTTACATCTCCCTGGGACGAAGAGTTAGTGGAGATGCGACTGAAGTGTACAAACGGAAAGCAGGTATAAAGTATCTAACCAAATCACGGAACGGGTGAGACTCGAATCCACGGCATACGAGTCCTGAAAGTAACCGGTCAGTGTATTAACCACTGGACCTTTTAGAGCCAGCTGGTATAGTGGTTAACGAACTGGCCTGCAAATTTTTTGACTAGCCTTCCATAGGTTTGAATCCCACCCGTTCAGTGATTTGTTTGCACTTGTGTTATTACGATATCGTGAGTCATGATGGAGTCTAACCACCACAGGACTCGCAGCAATAGATTCAAACTGAATACATATAACTTTAGAAAGGATATAAGGAAATACTGGCTTGGCAATAGAGCTGTAGAGGAACAAAATCCCAGGAAGTGTCGTAATCAGTGGCGGCTCGTAGCTAAAATTACTGGTGGTTCTGCTTCAGAAAATTTTTAGCCATTGCTTTAATATTGTGTAAAAACAAAATTTATACATAAGCTTGATATTTGAATATCAGGTGTAGAACGGCCTCTTTTCTTAACTGTAACTTTCTCATGGAGAGACAAATGTGAAAACTTAAGTTGTTGAAGTTCAACAACTTACACTCACAGAACTTATATTTCTTGGGGATGCAAAGAGGCCATGATTAAATTATTTAAATTTTAAGTAAAATAAAAGAACCGAAAAAAACTTTGAATTAAGTAAAATAGCTGGAAACATGATAATCATCTAATTCTACACTTTATCACATTCAAGAATATGGTACATGGTTTTTAAGCACAACACACGTCGCTGAGTCAACAAGAAACACTTACACATGCACAACAGGGTCGGCACTGCGTCAGCGACAGTGCTCTCTCTACCTAGTGAGCAGCGTCTTATCTCAGACATGTGCGCATGCGCACAACACCCAAACACCGAGTCGCTGGAACTGTGAAGCGCACAGTTCCATACAAGGATTTTTGTAATTTTTTCATGTACTAGGGGATGGCTACTGACATTAAGCTTAAGGATTATATAATGTACAAATATAAAGAAAGAATTAAAGAAAAAAGACTCATTATATTGAATATCATCGATAATATCGATAATATCTTGTTGAGGTGGTTTGGACATGTAGAGAGAATGGAACGAGACAGAGTGACTTCGAGAGTGTATAAATCTGTAGTGGAGGGAAGGCGGGGTAGGGGTCGGCCTAGGAAAGGTTGGAGGGAGGGGGTAAAGGAAGTTTTGTGTGCGAGGGGCTTGGACTTCCAGCAAGCATGTGTGAGCGTATTTGATAGGAGTGAATGGAGGCATATGGTTTTAATACTTGACGTGCTGTTGGAGTGTGAGCAAAGTAACATTTATGAAGGGATTCAGGAAACCGGCAGGCCGGACTTGAGTTCTGGAGATGGGAAGTACAGTGCCGGCACTCTGAAGGAGGGGTGTTAATGTTGCAGTTTTATAACTGTAGTGTAAAGCACCCTTCTGGCAAGACAGTGATGGAGTGAATGATGATGAAAGTTTTCTTTTCGGGCCACCCTGCCTTGGTGGGAATCGGCCGATGTGTAATAAATAAATAAAATCTTGTGAAAATAGGAGGTGCTGCAGTTCCGCAGTGCCTATACACAAGCCACTGGTCATAATGACGAGAACTCTGGGTAGCTTTAAATTTAAAGGGTATATGTGAATTGACTTGCCTAGCATGGGTCAGTAGAAAATGGTCTGGTGATACCGACAAGATGTAGAAAAAGACACTTATGTGCAGTTCAGAACATTTTATTAAAGGAAACGTTTAGCCACGAGTGTCTTCTTCAGTCCTAATATAGATATAACTAACAAAACGAGTATATACATGAGTCTCGCATGGGTGGTGGTAGTAGTAGTAGTGTTAGTGTAATTGGTGAGACGGGTTGGTTCTTGACAGGTCCTTCTCTAACCCAACCCGTCTCACCACAATTACTACCATTACTACGACTACTACTACTTTCTACTGCCACCACCACAACTTCTACTACTACTGCCACCACCACATTACTACTAACTACTGCCACCACCACTACTACTACTACTACTACTGCCACCACCACTACTACTAACTACTACTGCCACCACCACTACTACTACTACTACTACTGCCACCACCACTACTACTACTACTACTATTGCCACCACCACTACTACTACTACTACTACTACTACTACTACTACTACTGCCACCACCACTACTCACTACTGCTACCACCACAACTACTACTACTACTACCGCCACCATTAATAACTACTACTACTACTTACTGCCACCACCACTACTACTACTACTACTACTGCCACCACCACTACTACTACTACTACTACTGCCACCACAATTACTACTACTACTACTGCCACCACCACAACTACTACTACTACTACTGCCACCACCACAAACTACTACTACTACTGCCACCACCACTACTACTACTACACTAATACTACTGCCACCACCACTACTACTAATTACCACTACTACTACTGCCACCACCACTACTACTACTACTACTACTGCCACCACCACTACTACTACTACTACACTCACACCACCACTACTACTACTGCCACCACCACTACTACTACTACTACTACTGCCACCACCACAACTACTACTACTACTACTGCCACCACCACTACTACTACTACTACTACTACTACTGCCACCACCACCACTACTACTACTACTACTGCCACCACCACTCACTACTACACTACCACTACTACTGCCACCACCAATTACTACTACACTACTACTGCCACCACCACAACTACTACTACTACTACTATGCCACCACCACTACTACTACTACTACTACTGCCACCACCACTACTACTACTACTACTACTGCCAACCACCACTACTACTACTACTACTGCCACCACCACTACTACTACTACTACCACTGCCACCACCACCACTACTACTACTACTACTGCCACCACCACAACTACTACTACTACTACTGCCACCACCACAACACTACTACTACTACTGCCACCACCACTACTACTACTACTACTGCCACCACCACTACATACTACTACTACTCCACCACCAATAACTACTACTACTACTACTGCCACCACCACAACTACTACTACTACTACTGTCACCACCACTACTACTACTACTACTACTGCCACCCACCACTACTACTACTACTACTACTGCCACCACCACTACTACTACTACTACTACTGCCACCACCACTACTACTACTACTACTACGCCACCACCACAGCTACTACTACTACTACTGCCACCACCACTACTACTACTACTACTACTGCCACCACCACTACTACTACTACTACTACTGCCACCACCACAGCTATGCTACTACTACTACTACACAGCAACCTCACCACCACCACTACTACTACTACTACTGCCACCACCACAACTACTACTACTACTACTGCCACCACCACTACTACTACTACTACTGCCACCACCACTTCTTCACTACTACTACTGCCACCACACTACTATACTACTACTTACATGCCACCCACCACTCACTACTACTACTACTACTGCCACCACCACTATTTCACTACTACTACTACTGCCACCACCACTCACTACTACTACCATACTGCCACCACCACACTACTACTACTTACTATTGCCACCACCACACACTACTACTATTACTGCCACCACCACTACTACTACTACTACTGCCACCACCACTACTACTACTACTACTGCCACCACCACTACTACTACTACTACTACTGCCACCACCATACTACACTACTACTACGTCACCACCACAACTACTACTATACTACCGCCACCACCACTACCACCACTACTACTGCCACCACCACCACTACTACTACTACTGCTTTTCCCCCCATACTACTACTATCAAAACCACCACCATTACTACTATGCAACACCACTATTTCTACTGCTACCACCACTACTACTATACTGCTACCACCACTACTACTACTATGCCACCACCACTACTACTACTACTGCTACCACCACTACTACTACTACTGCCACCACCACCACTACTACTACTACTGCTACCACCACTACTACTACTACTGCCACCACCACCACTACTACTACTACTGCTACCACCACTACTACTACTGCTACCACCACTACTACTACTACTGCTACCACCACTACTACTACTACTACTGCCACCACCACCACCACCACTACCACGGGGACACCACCACTACTACTACTACTGCCACCACCACCACTACTACTACTACTGCTACCACCACCACTACTACCACTAGGCCTACCAGCCATTTCGCGCTTAATTTGAAGGCGCTAGAATTTATGCGTACTAGTCGTCAATAACCCCAGCGCGTAAGCCGTACTAGTACGTCAATAACCCTGAAAGGGTTAATTTGTAAAAAGCCTACACAAAATATATTAATAGCTATTCTTTGTGCAGTATTTCTCAAAAAATTTCATTTAGACTGGAGTTTGCCTACATAATACAGTGGACCCTCGGTTTTCGCCGAAAATTCTTTCCAGAATGCTGCTCAAGTGCCATTACCGAACGAATTTACTTCCTTAAGAAATAATGTCGCGTAGGTTAGTCTATTTCAGACCCCCAAAAATACACTTGCAAAAGCACTTACAAAAATACACTTACATAAATGTTCAAGTTTGGAGATGACCGAAAACCGAGGGACCACTGTAGTTCACTCCTCAAGGAAAATGCCTAGATGCCAGTGACAGGCTCTTGATCCAAGGAAATGAACTCTTCTTCCCTCTCTTTGGATCAAGCCTGATTGCTTTTCATTTCCTCAGGCATTGTATGACCCTTATGGGTTTAGTGCTCCTCCCCTAAATGCAATAATACACAATAGTTCATATTGGTTTCAAATTTTCAGTTTGGCAATGAGTCCCAGCTTTTGAAAATCTGGAAGTCTTTATCAGTATGCCAAACTTGTAAAGATATTAAGTTTTAGTTGCTTGGTAGAGTTAAGGTCTAGATTTTGGGCCTCTGTAAAGGCTGCAGTTCCTCATCCTCTTCAGGATTTTGAGTCACAGCTATCTGACCTAGGTAATTTGTTTCCCTATCAAACACGATTGCCTTCCATTTCCCATATGTAGTCTGACCTCTCTGGGATTAGTGGTACCCGATTATAATAAATGGACGTGCTGATGTACAGAAGGCTGGAGTCATCAGAGACGGGTACCCCCTTTGATGGGACTGGGTTCAACATCTTTGGTCATAGAGCACACGAATATGCCAATTGTTTAAAGAATTTGTTCCCTTATACTGTATACAACTATTAAAAATTTGAAAGCGGTAGGCGTAAGGAGTCGCTAGGGGGAATAGTTTTTTTTTTTCCCGCAATGGGGGGAATAGGCATTTTTCCCGAGCAGGGGGAATAGGAGTTTTCCCTAAGCGGGGGGGAATAGGCATTTTTCCCAAGCGAGGGGAATAGACGTTTTTCCTGAGTGGGGGGGGGGGAATAGTCCTTTTCCCAAGCAGGGGATAGGCCTTTTTCCCAAGCAGGGGATAGGCCTTTTTCCCAAGCAGGAGAATAGGCCTTTTTCCCCAAGCGTGGAGAATAGGCCTTTTTCCCCAAGCTTGGGGAATAGGCACTTTTCCCGAGCAGGGAAGGTGGTTTTTCCGAGCAGGGGGGAAGAGGCACTTTTTCCCGAGAGGGGGGGCCATAGGCGTTTTTCCTGAGCAGGAATAGGCCTTTTTCCTGAGTGGGGGGGAATAGGCACTTTTCTGAAGTGTGGGGAATAAACACTTTTCCTGAGTGGAGGGATGAAGGTGTTTTTCCCAAGTGGGAATAGGCATTTTTCCCAAATGAGGGGAATAGGCATTTTTCCTGAGCTGGTATGTAACTGGTATGTGACTGAATATACAGAGCATTATTCAGTCATTCTCTAGCACCTAGATCATCCCTGCTCCAATTCCTCTGATCAAGATCTCCTTACTTCCCTCCCCCAACCACCTAAGACCACTCCCTACCCCTGTCCATCGCCCAAGACTCTAGCTCTGTGGCTCGGTTGGTAGTGCACTCAGCTCTCACACTGAATGTCCGGGGTTTGATCCCCGGTACAGGTGGAAACGTTGAGCATGTTTCCTTACACCTACCCTTGTTCACTTAGCTTAAGTAGGTACCTTGGTGTTAGCTGACTGGTGTGGGTCACATCCTGAGGGGTGGTAGTATACCTTAGATAAGTATGGGGCCTTGAATGAGTTGAGGTAGGATAACATCTCTTAGCCTGTAATTATTATTATCAAAGCAAGCACTAAACCCACAAGGGTCATACAGCACTGCTCTTAGCCTGTAAAAATTTATTTCTTTAAAAAAGAAAAAAAAGCAAGTTGTAGGAAGAAAAAGGAAAAATATATATTCAGGCCTCTTTGGGGATGCCTAATAAAAATAATAATCAGCTTGAAGTATGCTTATACAGTGGACCCCCGAGTTACGTTCACCTCAGAAATCGTACAATTATGTAAGTGTAATTAATATTGTAAGTGCTTTTGTAAGTGTATTTTTGGGGGTCTGAAATGGACTAACCTACTTGACATTATTTCTTAAGGGAGAAAATTCTTTCGGTAATGGCACTTGAGCAGCCTTCTGGATTATTATTATATTATTATAATCAAATAGAAGCGCTAAACCACAGGGGTCATACAGCGCTGCAGGTTATTGCAGGATGCAGGGAGAATGGGTTGTAAGAGGGAGATGGATGATTAGTAGGGTATGGAGTGCAGCAAGACAGTGGATAGTGCAGGGAGAGAGGGTAGCAAGAGATCGAGGCAGAAGGGACTGAGGGAGGTGTCTTCCAAGTTTGTGTAGTAAGTCAGTTTCTGTCAAAAAGTCAACGAGAGAGTCAGGATTAAAGGAGGGTCCATCAGCAAGAAGGGAAGGTAAAGAAAGGGCCGCATAGCGAAGACGCCGTTGGAGGTAAATTCTGCGAGCTCGTTGATAAAGTGGACAGTCCAACAGAATATGTCGAACAGACATTGGAACCTGACAATGCTCACAGAGAGGGGCAGGGAGCCTCTCCATGAGATACCCGTGCGTAAGACGAGTCTGGCCAATGCGAAGACGGGAGAGTGTAGTCTCCCAACCTCGACATTGGTGACAAGAAGGCCAGAAACCTATACTCTGTTTAATAGAATGAAGTTTGTTATTTAGTAGGTCAGACCAGCGTTGTTGCCAACGGGTGCGAAGGTGGGTAGCAATGACCGCAAAATAGTTCATAAAAGGAACACCTCTATATGAAACTGGAAGGTCATGTACTGCTGACCGCGCAGCAGTGTCTGCCTGTTCATTGCCCTGTACGTCAACATGACCAGGGACCCAACAAAAAACAATATCTTTGTGCTTGCTAGAGATACGACGTAACCAAAGGTGGATACGAAGAACTAGGGGGTGAGGTGTATCAAATTTACGGATAGCCTGTAAAGCACTAAGGGAGTCTGAAACGACCACAAATGGTGATACAGGCATAGATGCAATATGGATAAGTGCCACAAGAAAGGCATACAATTTAGCCGTAAATATGCTAGCCGAGGGTAATAGATGCCCTCGCACGATGCTGTCCGGAAACACTGCTGCGAATCCGATGCCGTCAGACAACTTTGAACCATCAGTGTATACTGCGATTGCATGGGAATGAGAGCGGAAGTGGTCTAGAAAAAAAGAGCGAGAAGCCGCCGTAGGTAGGCGGGCTTTCACGCAAGGTAGAGGAATAGAACAGACACGGACAGCAGGAACTTCCCAAGGGGGTAGGGGAAAGGGAGATGTCACATGAACATATAGAGGTGGTAGCTGAAGGGAAGACGAGTGAATGTAGACAAAGAGAAAAGGGACGAAGTAAGCAGGGACGACGAACAAATAAAGAGCGTCTACTAACATCTGTAACAATCCTATACATGGAAGGATTACGTAGGTCATGAGAGCGAACATAATAGCGAATGCAATGTGCATCACGACGAATGGACAAGGATGTAATGTTCGCTTCTACATAGAGGCTCTCAACCGGGAAAGAACGAAATGCACTAAGGCATAAGCGTAATCCCTGGTGATGGATGGGATTAAGGATGGAAAGAGTAGCAGGAGAGGCCGCTGAATATATCTGGTCACCATAATCGAGTTTTGATAAAATTAGGGCTGAATGTAGACGAAGGAGAGTTCTACAATCAGCCCCCCATGAAAGATGTGCGAGGGTTTTAAGAAGGTTCAGCCGGCTGTGACAAGTTGCCTTCAGAGAGGTAATGTGAGGTTTCCAGGACAATCGACGGTCGAACAGGAGGCCGAGAAACCTGACTGTATCACGTTCTGGGATACATGAGCCATATAGGTACAATGGATGATCAGAGACAACTGAACGTTTAGTAAACGTAATTTTATGAGTTTTGCCACTAGAAAATTTAAACCCGTGAGTGGTGGCCCAATCAGAAACCCGGTTGATGGCATGCTGGAGGGAAACTGCAATAAGGTGACAGTCAGCACCTGCACAAGTTATAGCAAAGTCATCCACATAGAGCGATGACCAAATATTGGATGGGAGAACAGATGCCAGATTATTTATAGCAAGCAGAAAGAGTGTTGTGCTCAGAACAAATCCCTGGGGGACACCTTCAGCTTGGACAAATTCCGGGGAAAGTTCATTACGAACCTGGACACGGAAATGTCTGTCAGTTAGGAAGGCCTGAAGGAAGAATGGTAGGTTGCCTCGGAGGCCTAAGGAGTGGGCCTGGGCCAAGATATTATATCTCCAAGTTGTATCATAAGCCTTCTCAAGGTCAAAAAAGATAGCGATAACCGAGTGGTTATTAGCAAAGGCATTACGAATAGACGTATCCAAGCGCAGCAAGGGGTCAATGGCAGAACGGCCCTTACAGAAGCCATATTGACTAGGGGAGAGACTATTGTGCGTCTCTAAATACCACATCAAACATCTATTAACTAGACGTTCCTTCACCTTGCAATCTGCACTGGTATGAGCAATGGGACGGTAGTGAGAGGTATCACGTCCCGTAGTACCTGATTTGCGAAAAGGGAGAACAATAGCAGACTTCCACAGCTGGGGAAGAACTTGCGACCATATAAGATTAAAGAGTCGTAAAAGGACAGTAAGAGCAGACTGATGTAAATGCTGTAGCATACGAATATGTATGCCATCTGGCCCAGCTGCCGATGATCGGCAAGCAGAGAGTGTTACCTCCAGTTCTTGAAGGGTAAAAGGCACATTATAAGATTCTTCTCTAAGAGAAGAACGAGGGGCATAGATGGAGCCCCTGAGATATGCGGACTAGATGATTACCAATTTCAGTGGCAACAGCAAGAGGGTGTGCTATATCGACACCAGCAACCTGAAGAACAGGAGCTGGGTCGGGGGAAAATTTACCACTTAATTTCCGCACTTTCTTCCAGACTGCACTCATCGAAGAAGCCGAAGTGACAGTAGAAACGTAATCTCACCAGCAAGTGCGTTTAGCATCACGTATGACACGGCGAGCAATAGCTCTCTTCTGCTTAAAATCAAGGAGTCTCTCTGTGGTTCTGTTATACCGATACCTGCCCCATGCAGCGCGTTTCAAACGCACTGCCCGAGCACAAGTAGGAGACCACCAAGGCACGCACTTCTGAGGATGCTTGCCCGAGGTTTGGGGAATAGAATGTGAAGCCGCTGTGAAGATGGAGGACGAAAAGAGATGTAAAACCTCATCAATGGAGGACGAGGTAGGAACCTCAAGAAAGGCAGTAAGATGTGCGTAAAGGTCCCATTTCGCCCGGTCAAATTGCCAGCGTGGGCAATGAGGAGGTGGAGAAAACAAAGGGGACTTAAGGATGATTGGGAAATGATCGCTGTCATGTAAGTCCGGGAGGACAGACCAGGTGAAGTCAAGGACTGTTGAGGAAGAGCAGATGGAGAGATCTATACAGGAGAAAGAATGAGTTCGAGGATCAAAATGGGTAGGAGTACCCGTATTTAAAACATGGAGGGGAAGAGAAGCAAGAAATGCCTCCAACTGAATGCCACGGGAGTCACAGTGCGAACCTCCCCAGAGAAAATGGTGTGCGTTAAAATCGCCAAGTAATAGAAGGGGTGGCGGTAAGGAAGAAACCAGAAAATCAACATCTGGGATAGACAATGCCCGTGAAGGGGAGAGATATAAAGAACAGAGTGTATACCACTTATTCAAGTGGATACAGGCTGCGGTGTAGTGTAAGGAAGAAGGAACATAGAGCTGACGGTATGGAACACCAGTGCGTATAAGAAGAGCACTTTCATTAAAGGTTCCATCGGAAAAAGGATCCGATGAATATAACAAATCATAGCCTGAAAAGGGCCTGATAACAGTGGATTGTAATTTGGGTTCTTGCAAACAGACCCCAACAGGGTTGTTATCTGGGCCAGACTAATTGAGCAGGCATTTAACAAGTAGGACTGGCTGCAGGAGTAGGAAAATTCCCAAGAGGTCATAGGAAAAAATTAACATAGAAGGTGCCTTCAGAATACAGTGGACCCCCGAGTTACGATCATAATTCATTCCAGAAGGCTGCCTCTTTAAGGGGGGCTCCTTGTCGTGGTAAAGAGGCTATCGGTCTGAGGAATTGGACCTCTTGGTCTTCTTCCTCAGACCGATAGCCTCCATATTGCATCTATTCCTGTATCACCATTTGTGGTCGTTTCAGACTCCCTTAGTGCTTTACAGGCTATCCGTAAAATTGATACACCTCACCCCCTAGTTCTTCGTATCCACCTTTGGTTACGTCGTATCTCTAGCAAGCACAAAGATATTGTTTTTTGTTGGGTCCCTGGTCATGTTGACGTACAGGGCAATGAACAGGCAGACACTGCTGCGCGGTCAGCAGTACATGACCTTCCAGTTTCATATAGAGGTGTTCCTTTTATGAACTATTTTGCGGTCATTGCTACCCACCTTCGCACCCGTTGGCAACAACGCTGGTCTGACCTACTAAATAACAAACTTCATTCTATTAAACAGAGTATAGGTTTCTGGCCTTCTTCTTGTCACCAATGTCGAGGTTGGGAGACTACACTCTCCCGTCTTCGCATTGGCCAGACTCGTCTTACGCATGGGTATCTCATGGAGAGGCTCCCTGCCCCTCTCTGTGAGCATTGTCAGGTTCCAATGTCTGTTCGACATATTCTGTTGGACTGTCCACTTTATCAACGAGCTCGCAGAATTTACCTCCAACGGCGTCTTCGCTATGTGGCCCTTTCTTTACCTTCCCTTCTTGCTGATGGACCCTCCTTTAATCCTGACTCTCTCGTTGACTTTTTGACAGAAACTGACTTACTACACAAACTTGGAAGACTATACCTTTAGCACCTCCCTCAGTCCCTTCTGCCTCGATCTCTTGCTACCCTCTCTCCCTGCACTATCCACTGTCTTGCTGCACTCCATACCCTACTAATCATCCATCTCCCTCTTACAACCCATTCTCCCTGCATCCTGCAATAACCTGCAGCGCTGTATGACCCCTGTGGTTTAGCGCTTCTATTTGATTATAATAATATAATAATAATCCAGAAGGCTGCTCAAGTGCCATTACCGAAAGAATTTTCTCCCTTAAGAAATAATGTCAAGTAGGTTAATCCATTTCAGACCCCCAAAAATACACTTACAAAAGCACTTACAATATTAATTACACTTACATAATTGTACGATTTCTGAGGTGAACGTAACTCAGGGGTCCACTGTATAAGCATACTTCAAGCTGATTATTATTTTTATTAGGCATCCCCAAAGAGGCCTGAATATATATTTTTCCTTTTTCTTCCTACAACTTGCTTTTTTTTCTTTTTTAAAGAAATAAATTTTTACAGGCTAAGAGCAGTGCTGTATGACCCTTGTGGGTTTAGTGCTTGCTTTGATAATAATAATTACAGGCTAAGAGATGTTATCCTACCTCAACTCATTCAAGGCCCCATACTTATCTAAGGTATACTACCACCCCTCAGGATGTGACCCACACCAGTCAGCTAACACCAAGGTACCTACTTAAGCTAAGTGAACAAGGGTAGGTGTAAGGAAACATGCTCAACGTTTCCACCTGTACCGGGGATCAAACCCCGGACATTCAGTGTGAGAGCTGAGTGCACTACCAACCGAGCCACAGAGCTAGAGTCTTGGGCGATGGACAGGGGTAGGGAGTGGTCTTAGGTGGTTGGGGGAGGAAAGTAAGGAGATCTTGATCAGAGGAATTGGAGCAGGGATGATCTAGGTGCTAGAGAATGACTGAATAATGCTCTGTTTCCGGAGAGAATATTTTGAGGAGTTGTTAAATGTTGATGAAGACAGGGAAGCTGTGATTTCGTGTGTAGGGCAAGGAGGAATAACATCTTGTAGGAGTGTGGAAGAGCCAGTTGTGGGTGTAGGGAAAGTTCGTGAGGCAGTGGGTAGAATGAAAGGGGGTAAGGCAGCTGGGATTGATGGGATAAAGATAGAAATGTTAAAAGCAGGTGGGGATATAGTTTTGGAATGGTTGGTGCTATTATTTAATAAATGTATGGAAGAGGGTAAGGTACCTAGGGATTGGCAGAGAGCGTGTATTGTTCCTTTGTATAAAGGCAAAGGGGACAAAAGAGAGTGCAAAAATTATAGGGGAATAAGTCTGTTGAGTTAGTAGGTTGGTAGACAGCAACCGCCCAGGGAGGTACTACCGTTCTGCCAAGTGAGTGTAAAACGAAAGCCTGTATTTGTTTTACATGATGGTAGGATTGCTGGTGTCTTTTTTCTGTCTCATAAACATGCAAGATTTCAGGTATGTCTTGTTACTTCTACACTTAGGTCACACTACACATTCATGTACAAGCATATGTATATACACACACCCCTCTGGGTTTTCTTCTATTTTCTTACTAGTTCTTGTTCTTATTTCCTCTTATCTCCATGGGGAAGTGGAACAGAATTCTTCCTCCGTAAGCCATGCGTGTCGTAAGAGGCGACTAACATGCTGGGAGCAAGGGGCTAGTAACCCCTTCTCCTGTATATATTACTAAATGTAAAATGGGAAACTTTCGTTTTTCATTTTGGGCCACCCCACTTCGGTGGGAAACGGCCGACGTGTTGAAAGAAAGAAGAAGTCTGTTGAGTGTACCTGGTAAAGTGTATGGTAGAGTTATTATTGAAAGAATTAAGAGTAAGACAGAAAGCAGGATATCAGATGAACAAATGGGCTTTAGGAACGGTAGGGGGTGTGTAGACCAAGTGTTTACAGTGAAACATATAGGTGAACAGTATTTGGATAAGGGTAAAGATGTTTTTGTGGCATTTATGGATTTGGAAAAGGCGTATGATAGGGTAGATAGGGGGGCAATGTGGCAGATGTTGCAGGTGTATGGAATAGGAGGTAGGTTACTGAAAACAGTGAAGAGTTTTTATGAGGATAGTGAGGCTCAGGTTAGAGTGTGTAGGAGGGAAGGGGACTATTTCCCAGTAAAAGTGGGCCTTAGACAAGGATGTGTGATGTCACCGTGGTTGTTCAATATATTTATAGATGGGGTTGTAAGAGAAGTGAAGTCCGGCAGGCCGGACTTGAGTTCTGGAGATGGGAAGTACAGTGCCGGCACTCTGAAGGAGGGGTGTTAATGTTGCAGTTTTATAACTGTAGTGTAAAGCACCCCTCTGGCAAGACAGTGATGGAGTGAATGATGATGAAAGTTTTTCTTTTTCGGGCCACCCTGCCTTGGTGGGAATCGGCCGATGTGTTAATTAAAAAAAAAAAAAACTATTCTAAATGCTCATTCCAGTTAACAGTAGTGAAGGACACAACATTGGGATGAGAGAATTTGCTTTGATATAAATCTGCATAAACCTAACTATTTTCAGTGTGATGGTTGGTACACTAAAACTACACCTAGAAATTGGAGATGGAAATTGGCATGTTGGTCTGTGAATTGGTGATGATGAAAAATGTCATTTTCATCTAACTGCTAATTATGAAAATTTCCTTAGTTTGTAGAAACTATTCTCCTGGATATGAAAATGTGCATATTTAGACTGGTATATTTATTGTAAATAGTATTTACACTAAAGTAAAACACCACTGTGAATTACCAAGGTATTATTAATATGTTCAAAAAGAGAATTACCAAGATAATTTTTGCCCATCATACTGGTAAAATCCTCCGTGATGTTCTTCATTCAAGTTGTGCAGAGTATTTATGATTCCTGATATGCTTTCTACTGGTGTGAGAGGAGCAGAATTTCCTCCCATATCTGTCTGAACCCACCCAGGGTGAAGGCAAGTCACTAATATATTGAAATTCCTGAGATCAATACACTGGGATTTGGTAATGGCATTTAAGGCAGCCTGAAAAAAAAATTAAGTTGAGAACAGCAAATGAACACAGCAGATATTACAATGGTTAAAGGTATTTTTTAGTGTTTATCAAATTGTTAATTTTGCTTAAAAACAAACTGTAATAAAGTAAAACTCACTTTACTAGCTCGGTAAGGGTACAGGCCACCTTCTTTATTGTCTTCAATGGAGCCCAATATCGAAGATATATTAATAATGGCAGCACGTTTTGCTGCCAGACAGCCCCCTTCCATCTGTGAAGCTGCTCTTTTTATTAGTGGAAGTAAAGCCTGCAATAAACAAAAATGGCAATTAATATTTTTATGCCAATTTCCCTATTGTAGTTTGGTTATGTTGGACACATCAAACACTACTCATTGCTTATGCATAATTATTGTTCTTGTGATGATGAGGTAAAGGGAGTGATAAGGGAGAAAAAGTCTGCACATGAGGTTTTTACAAAGTACAGTGGACCCCCGGATTACATTATTATTTCGTTCCAGAATTTTGTTCAAGTGCCGTTACCGAACGAATTTGTTCCCATAATGAATAATGTAAATTAGATTAGTCCTTTTAGACCCCCCAAAATACACTTACAAAAGCACTTACAAAAATACACTTACATATTTGTTCGAGTTTGGAGCAGTACGTAATCCGGGGGTCCACTGTATAAGTAATAAAAGAAAGGTGGAGTATATAGAGAGTATAAGAGTGGTGAGAGAGAATAAAACGAGAGCAAATGATAGAATGGGTAAGATGCTGTCAACAAATTTTGCTGAGAATAAGAAAAAGGCTGAAGAGGGGTTGTTGAGGTGGTTTGGTCGTTTAGAGGGAATGGAACAAAGTAGAATGACTTGGAGAGCATATAAATCTGTAGGGGAAGGAAGGCGGGGTAGGGGTTGTCCTTGAAAAGATTGGAGGGAGGGGTAAAGGAGGTTTGGTGGGTGAGGGGCTTGGACTTACAGCTAGCGTGCGTGAGCATGTTAGGAGTGAATGGTTTTTGGGACCTGACAAGCTGTTGGAGTGTGAGCAGGGTAATATTTTGTGAAAGAATTCAGGGAAGCCAGTTTGCCGGACTTGAGTCCTAGAAGTGGGAGGTACAATGCCTGCACTTTAAAGAAGGGGTTTGGGATATTGGCAGTTTGGAGAAGATTTACTGTTATGCAGACTACTGCATTATTGTAAAAATTGTATAAATAATATCAGTGCACTTGTGTACGAATATTAGACTCACCAGTTGACGTGTATTGGACGCATAGTGTGATTTGTGTACTCTTGAACAGTGGCAAAAATCGAACATTTCCACTAATTGGAGCTCAATTTCAAGGTCATTTTCATCATGAAACTAATCAAAATCATCTCTATTTCTGTAATATGTTTTCCATTCTATCAAATGAGACCACGAAAAAGAGAATACAACCATAAATACTATACGAAAATACACCTCAAAGTTGGCGTTTTAATGCAAAAACACGGTCAGAGTTTTTTTTCTCATTATGCACTGCGTGCTGCAGGATTTTTTTTATACAGCGCTCACTGACCACACAGACCCATTCTCTCATATGTGGGCCTACCAGATTTCTCCCGCTTAATTTGAAGCCGCTAGAATTTTTGAGTATATATACGTCCGAAACACTGGCTCGTAAGACGTATATATATGACCGAAACAGTCAAAGGGTTAATGAATAACTTGCATGTGAAACACTTACGTATATTTCCTGCCAAAATGTTTTGTCTACACAATATGCTCTTTCAGTTGAATACTGGAGATGGTAGGTGGTGGTCAGTCCCTCAAGCATGAGGGACTGACCTGAGGTTAAAGGGAATAACCACCTCTTACCGAGGCTGAGAGATTCATCATCTCAAAACTGTCTTTAGTGCTATATTTAGCTATATTCAACTGAAGAAGCCCATTGTGCAGGCAAAATGCTTTGCCTGTATGATAGAAATTATAGAAATAAGATAGAGATATCCAATTTAAGAATTGAAAATTGTCTTAAAGATGTGTGGGAGCATGATGGCATGTCATGTTAAATATTTTTATGAATATCAATACTAAATTATCATTTGTAAGTTTATATTGTTTTATTTACAGTGGACCCCCGGTGTTCGTCCTGCTCCAAACTCGCCCTTTTATGTAAGTGTATTTTTTTAAATGCTTTTGTAAGTGTATTTTTGGGGGTCTAAAAGGACTAGTCTACTTTACATTATTCCTTATGGAAATAAATTCGTTAGTTAATGGCACTTGAACAGCATTCTGGAACGAAAAAATCACG
The DNA here is from genome assembly GCA_009830355.1 of Cherax destructor. Classification (NCBI taxonomy): domain Eukaryota; kingdom Metazoa; phylum Arthropoda; class Malacostraca; order Decapoda; family Parastacidae; genus Cherax; species Cherax destructor. Next base: position 11,842 of record WNWK01021944.1, on the reverse strand, counting down.
AAAACCGGGGGTCCACTGTATTTATCAATAGCAAGAGGATTAGGGCTTAAATCAAAATGACTTTTGCAGTACCAGAATGTATGGTGATAAATGCAGATGGTAAAGGAAAATACTACTATAGATGGTAGTGTTAAAAATATGAAGGGTAAGGAATAAACCATGTGATAGGTTTGAAAACTTTATGGTAGAAGCAAAAGCCAGATAGCAGAAAAAGTATCCCAAAGAAATATGAAAGTAATAAAGGCGTTTTATTTAATTTTGAGGGAATTCTTTATCAATTGTATGTTCCCCTTCAGTTACTTTTTAACATTCAAAGAAAAAGTTTGGGAAATACCTTCATGAGGTGACTCGTATAGTGGTTCCTAAAGGAAATAAGTCATTGAAGTATGGGAGGTAAATAGATATTCACATATACAGTGGATCCCCGAGTTACGAGCATAATTCATTCCAGAAGGCTGCTCAAGTGCCATTACCGAACGAATTTTCTTCCTTAAGAAATAATGTCAAGTAGGTTAGTCCATTTCAGACCCCCAAAAATACACTTACAAAAGCACTTACAATATTACACTTACATAATTGTACGATTTCCGAGGTGATCGTAACTCGGGGGTCCACTGTACATGGGCAGCAGTGGTGGCTACCACAACCCAACAGAACTATGTACATTTTTTTTTTTTTTTTTCAACAAGTCGGCCGTCTCCCACCAAGGCAGGGTGACCCAAAAGAAAGAAAATCCCCAAAAGAAAAAACTTTCATCATCATTCAACACTTTCACCACACTCATACATAATCACTGTCTTTGCAGAGGAGCTCAGATACTACAGCTGAGAAAAGTCCCTCCCAGCTGTCACTATCTCAGACCCCTCCTTTAAAGTGCAGGCATTGTACTTCCCATTTCCAGGACTCGAGTCCAACTAAATCAATTAACTGGTTTCCTGAATCCCTTGACACAATGTTACCCTGCTCACACTCCAACAGATCGTCATGTCCCAAAACCATTCGTCTCCATTCACTCCTATCTAACACGCTCACACATGCTTGCTGGAAGTCCAAGCCCTCGCCCACAAAACCTCCTTTACCCCTTCCCTCCAACCTTTTCTAGGACGACCCTACCCCGCCTTCCTTCCCTACAGATTTATACGCTCTCCAAGTCATTCTACTTTGATCCATTCTCTCTAAATGACCAAACCACCTCAACAACCCCTCTTCAGCCCTCTGACAAATACTTTTAGTAACTCCACACCTTCTCCTAATTTCCACATTCCGAATTTTCTGCATAATATTTACACCACACATTGCCCTTAGACAGGACATCTCCACTGCCTCCAGCCTCCTCCTCGCTGCAGCATTTGCAACCCATGCTTCACACCCATATAAGAGTGTTGGTACCACTATACTTTCGTACATTCCTTCTTTGCCTCCATGGATAACGTTTTTGTCTCCACAGATACCTCAATGCACCACTCACCTTTTTCCTTCATCAATTCTATGGTTAACCTCATCCTTCATAAACCCATCTGCTGACACATCAACTCCCAAATATCTGAAAACATTTACTTCTTCCATAATCCCTCTCTCCAATGTGATATCCAATTTTTCTTTATTTAAATCGTTTGATACCCTCATCACCTTACTCTTATCTATGTTCACTTTTAACTTTCTACCTTTACACACTCTCCCAAACTCGTCCACTAACCTTTGCAACTTTTCTTTAGAATCTCCCATAAGCACAGTATCATCAGCAAAAAGTAACTGTGTCAACTCCCATTTTGCATTTAATTCTCCATAATTTAATCCCACCCCTCTCCCCAACACCCTAGCATTTACTTCTTTACAACCCCATCTATAAATATATTAAACAACCATGGTGACATTACACAACCCTGTCTAAGACCTACTTTTACCGGGAAGTAATCTCCTCTCTCCTACACACCCTAACCTGAGCCTCACTATCCTCATAAAAACTCTTTACAGCCTTCAGTAACTTACTACCTATTCCATACACTTGCAACATTTGCCACATTGCTCCCCTATCCACTCTATCATATGCCTTTTCTAAATCCATAAATGCAATAAAACTCTCTACCTTTATCTAAATACTGCTCACATATATGCTTCACTGTAAACACTTGATCTACACATCCCCTACCCACTCTAAAGCCTCCTTGCTCATCTGCAATCCTACTCTCTGTCTTACCTCTAATTCTTTCAATAATAACCCTGCCATACACTTTACCTGGTATACTCAGTAAACTTATTCCCTATAATTTTTACACTCTCTTTATCCCCTTCCCTTTATATAAAGGAACTATACATGCTCGCTGCCAATCCCTAGGTACCTTCCCTCTTTCATACATTTATTAAACAAAAATACCAACCACTCCAGCACTATATCCCCCCCTGCTTTTAACATTTCTGTCATGATTCCGTCAATTCCAGCTGCTTTACCCCCTTTCATTCTACGTAATGCCTCACGCACCTCCCCCACACTCACATCCTGCTCTTCTTCACTCCTAAACGATGTTGTACCTCCCTGGCCAGTACATGAAATTATCGCCTCCCTCTTTTCATCGACATTTAAAAGTTCCTCAAAATATTCCCGCCATCTACCCAATACCTCCAGCTCCCCATCTACTAACTCCCCTACTCTGTTTTTAACTGACAAATCCATTCGTTCCCTAGGCTTTCTTACCTTGTTTATCTCACTCCAAAATTTTTTCTTGTTTTCAGCAAAATTTCTTGACAGATCCTCTCCCATTCTTTCATCCGCTCTTCTTTTGCACTCTCTCACCACTCTCTTCACCTTTCTTTTACTCTCCATATACTCTGCTCTTCTACTAACACTTCTGTTTTGTAAAAACCTCTCAAGCTACCTTTTTCTCTTTTATCACACCCTTTACTTCTTCATTCCACCACTCATCCTCTTCCTCCTGCACCCACCCTCCTATAACCACAAACTTCTGCCCCACATTCTAATACTGCATTTTTAAAACTATCCCAACTCTCTTCAACCCCCACTACTCCTACTTGCACTAGCCCACCTTTCTGCCAATAGTTGCTTATATCTCACCCTAACTTCCTCCTCCCTTAGTTTATACACTTTACCTCTCTTACTTGCTGTTGCCATTTTCCTTTTGTCCCATCTACCTTTACTCTAACTGTAGCTACAACCAAATAATGATCTGATATATCCGTTGCCCCTCTATAAACATGTACATCCTGAAGCCTACTCATCAACCTTTTATCCACCAATACATAATCCAACAAACTACTTTCCTTACGTGCTATATCATACCTTGTATATTTATTTATCCTCTTTTTCATAAAATATGTATTACTTATTACCAAACCTCTTTCTACACATAGCTCAATTAATGGCTCCCCATTTACATTTACCCCTGGCACCCCAAATTTACCTACTACTCCATCCACAACATTTTTACCCACTTTAGCATTAAGATCCCCAACCACAATTACTCTCTCACTTGGTTCAAAACTCCCACACACTCACTCAACATTTCCCAAAATCTCTCTCTCTCTTCTACACTTCTCTCTTCTCCAGGTGCATAAACACTTACTATAACCCACTTTTCACATCCAACCTTTATTTTACTCCACATAATCCTTGAATTTATACATTTATATTCCTTCTTTACCTGCCATAACTGATTATTCAACATTATTGCCACTCCTTCTTTAGCTCTAACTCTATTTGAAACCCTGATCTAATCCCATTTATTTCTCCCCACTGAAACTCTCCTACCCTTCAGCTTTGTCTCACTTAAAGCCAGGACATCCAGCTTCTTTTCATTCATAAAATCTACAATCATCTCTTTCTTATCATTCGCACAACATCCACGCACATTCAAACATCCCACTTTGACGATTTTCTTCTTCTTCTTTTTAGTAAGCTATACAGGAAAAGGGGTTACTAGCCCATTGTTCCCGGCATTTTAGTTGACTTTTACAACACGCATGGCTTACGGAGGAAAGATTCTTATTCCACTTCCCCATGGATATGAAAGGGAAAAGCAATAAGAACAAGAACTATTAAGATAAAATCAAAGAAAACTCAGATGAGTGTGTATACAATAAACGTGTACATGTTTGCGTAGTGTGACCTAAGTGTAAGTAGAAGTAGCAAGACGTACCTGAAATCTTGCATGTTTATGAGACAGAAAAAAGACACCAGCAATCCTACCATCATGTAAAACAGTTTCAGGTTTCTGTTTCACAGTCACCTGGCAGGATGGTAGTACCTCCCTGAGTGGTTGCTGTCTACCAACCTACTACCTAGAAAACTATGTACATACATGTAATTAATTAATCTACAGTTCTTAATCAATATCAAAAAATAAAAAATTCTTTACACATTCATAAAATAATCCACAAAATGGCAATGCAATTGTTAAAAAATTAAACATGGAAAATATTTAAAATTAAGCTTTTAAAAAACCTTCACTGTTCCTGGTGAAATGAACACATACTAAATAAATTTATCACTTTTTTGGGAGTGTTGTGAACCTAAATCTGTTTTTCCTATATTTTATATGTACAGTGGTACCTCGAGTTACGATGGTCCCCAAAATCGCCCTTTTATGTAAGTTTATTTTTTAAATGCTTTTGTAAGTATATTTTTGGGGGTGTAAAAGGACTAGTCTATTTTACATTATTCCTTATGGGGATAAATTCGTTTGGTAATGGCACTTGAACAGCATTCTCGAACGAAAAAATATCGTAACTCGAGGTACCACTGTATTTCAATGAGCATAATACATTAATCACCAATTTCAAGCGCTTGTCTACTCTCACAGTCCGGCCTTAGGCTAGGCTTGAATGGTGCTTGCCTAATCAACCAGGCTGTTGTTGCTGATGGCTCGCTGGCCCACATATCCATTACAGATCAGTTTTCACAAATCTCTTCAAGTGTGTGCCAGTGCCTCAAAAACAATAACATGTTGGATCACAGAGGTTAATTTTGTAATATGTATTTTCAATGACTGTTTTAGATTTGACACTGTTAATTTCCAGATAAAAAATATATAGTTAAGTGTGTACATGGTCACTAATAACCCTACTATTGTTTAAAACATTTAATTATAATTACCTTGGCTAACATAAGTGGTGCAATGGCATTAACATGAAATGTATCAGTCATGTGCTTCCACTTGACCATATTTATCCTGGTGGATTTTGGGGAAATTCCTGCATTGTTAATAAGGATGTTCAGACCACTGGATCCAACTATCTCTTCAACATGAGCAACCAAAGGAATGTAGTTTTCTTCATCTCCTACATCTGTAACACACATATAATGAGTGACAAAACAAATATTTACAGACAAAGCCATACAGCTCAAAATTTAATAAATACTATAAATACTATGCAACAGGAATCTGTAGATATGGGACTTAAAGTCCTGGAGGTGGGAAGTACAATGCCTGCACTTAAAGGAGGGGTTTGGGATAATGGCTGTTTGGAGTGACATCTAAACTGTCGTATCTGAGTGCCTCTGCAAAGACACCCCTCAAGGGAGGTTCCATGATGCTGGTGAAAGGATCTTGATCTAAGGAATTGGATCTGTGCTCCAGTTCCCTGAATTGAGCCTGAATACCTTCCTCTCCCCACAGGCGCTGTATAATCCCTACAGGTTTAGCGCTCCCCCATGATTATAATAAAAAATCTGCAAAGACAGTGATTATAGGTGAATTATGTTGAAAGTGTTGAGTGATGGTGAAAGTGTTCTATTTTTTTGGTCACCCTGCCTCAGTGGGAGACGGCTAACATGTAAAAAAAAAAATTAGGGGAAGCACTAAACCTGTAGGGGTCATACAGCATCTGGAGAATAGGGTGCAATGAGGTACAATCCAAGGAAGTGGAGAACAAGTCCAGTTATCTGGATCAAGAGCCCTTCACCAGCATCAAGGAACCTCACTTGAGAGGTGCAGATATGAGAAAAGAAATGAACAGATCCACACCAAAGGAAAAGCATTTACAGTGGTACCTCGGTTTTCGTACAGCTCCCAACTCGAACAATTATGTAAGTGTATTATTGTAAGTGCTTTTGTAAGTGTATTTTTGGGGGTCTGAAACAGACTAATCTAATTTACATTTGTCCTTATGGGAGCAAATTCGTTCGATAACAGCACTCGAACAGCATTCTGGAATGAATTATCGATGAAAACCGAGGTACTACTGTAGTATATATAAACAATACATGCTGGTGAAGGGTTCTTAATACAGTGAACTGGAGCTACCTTCCATATCAGTAAAAATCTGATAACCTCTCATTTCCCAGGCACTGTACAACCCCTATAGATCTAATGCTTCCCCATGAATAGTACAAATAATAATAGACAAAAACTAGAATATGCAGCAGTGGTACAGTGACTGTATCTAATAAAAAATATTTGACAAGCTAGAAAGTCTTAAGATGAGCCACAAATTTGATACGTAGCAGATTAAATATACAAAAAACATGATACCAAGGTCTTCGCTCTGATACTATACCCTTCAAGTTCAATTCCTTCCTGTGATTATAATAATAATCAAATCCTTTGCTACAAATAGGTAATTATACATCTACTACATAAAAATAAACTAGCTCATCTTACCAAGTCTAGTAATGTGTACATTCTGGTGGTTTTCGGCTAGCTTTTTCAGTTCCTGCAACAAAAATAAAATTTTAGTGATACAGTTGCATGATGAGTTTAGCACTTTACCATAATGATAATTTAATGATACAGTGCAATACGATATTATCTAAACCCTTACTTATACTGGTTTGCAATCAGTACTATGTACCCCAAACAGCTCTTCTTGCTCTTTACCACTCTCTCATTTACTCTTACCTCACCTATGGTATTTGTGCATGGGGCTCAACCACAGGAAATCACCTTAAACCTTTAATAACCCAACAAAAAGCTGCAGTGCGATTGATTATTAACTTCTGCACTAGACAGCATACTCCACAGCTTTCAAGTCTTAACTTGCTTAACATGCAAAGCATCCACACTTATTATCGTGCCTACTACATACACAGAAAACTCTATTCATATATAAACCCTCCTCTCAAACTCCTCCTTGATAACTATAACAGAACACACAGACATAACACAAGATACAAATCACTCTTCGATATCCCTCGTGTCCATCTCTCACTATGCAAAAATGCTATGCACGTAAAGGGCCTGAAGATCTGGAATTCATTACCAGAACACACTAAATGACCCCTGCTTGCAAATCAATTTAGGGTCCTACTTAGAAATCACCTCATCACCCAAAATTAACCAGACAAACACTACTTAATACCTACCAGTTACTCAAAAAAACTTCTAAATAATTTAAGACTGCTCAACTATTTGATAATTTACTTTGAACTTAAAATTGTTTCAATTTCATTATTGTGTATTGCTGATGATTGCTCAACCATTTACTCATTACTTCAAACTTATAAGTGTTTCAATCTCATTGTTTTAAAATGTACTAAATTGTGATATTTCATATTGTAAATTGTTTTAACTAGTTCTAAATTGCAAAACTGTACTTTTTATAACTAATGTACGTATATCAAAACTATAATTATTCTAGTATACTGAACTGCTCTACTAGACTCATTAAAGCCATATAGCATTACCTAATAGAATACATACTCAATTCTCTTGTACTCATTGTAACTCATCTAATGACCATATGAACTGTTATTGCATTATTAATCTTAAGTTAATTTTATGTTTGCCCGAAATGCTCTGCATAGAAAGGGGCTTTTGGCATAAGAACATAAGAAAGGAGGAACACTGCAGAGGCCTGTTGGCCCATACTAGGCAGGTCCTTCACAATCCGTCCCACTAACAGAATATTTGCTCAACCCAATTTTCAATGCTACCCAAGAAATAAGCTTTGACAATTCTACCCACTCATGCGCGAGTCCCACTCAAATCCAACCCCTCTCACTCATGAATTTATCCAACCTAAATTTGAAACTACCCAAGGTCCTAGCTTCAATAACCCTACTAGGCAGACTGTTCCACTCATCAACTACCCTATTTCCAAACCAATACTTTCCTATATCCTTTCTAAATCTAAACTTATCTAACTTGAATCCATTATTGCGGGTTCTCTCTTGGAGAGATATCCTCAAGACCTTATTTATATCCCCTTTGTTAATACCCATTTTCCACTTGTATACCTCGATCATGTCTCCCCTCATTCTACGTCTTACAAGTGAATGTAATTTAAGGGTCTTCAATCTTTCTTCGTAAGGAAGATTTCTAATGCTATGTATTAATTTAGTCATTCTACGCTGAATGTTTTCTAACGAATTTATGTCCATTCTGTAATATGGAGACCAAAACTGAGCTGCGTAATCTAGGTGAGGCCTTACTAATGATGTATAAAGCTGTAATATAACCTCTGGACTTCTGTTGCTAACACTTCTTGTACACCTAACTATTATATTCCTTTGTACAACCATGTATCATGTCAAAATAAAAATGATTATTATTATGCAAGATGATTATTTTGAAACAAGCACAGACACACAGTCTCTGTGGCCTGATCGCTAAAGCTCTCGCTTCACATGGCGAGGGTCTGCGTTCGATTCCCAGCTCGGGTAGAAACATTGGGCGTGTTTCTTTACACCGGTTGTCTATGTTCACCCATCAGTAAAATGGGTACCTGGGAGTTAGTCGACTGGTGTGGGTCGCATCCTGGGACAAGGACCTAATTTGCCCGAAATGCTCTGCATAACAAGGGACTTTCTATATAGTAGTATGTCATTGATGTCAGCTAGGCCTGTATACCTTGTACATGTACTTGTAGTAAATAAAGATATTATTATTATTATTATTATTATTATTATTATTATTATTATTCCCTCTCTTACCTAGGTCACTCTCTCTTTTTATACTCACACTAGGTTGGTAGTGGTGGTGGTTGCTGTGACCAGCAACCTGGGACCCACCATCACAGAGTCATCATGTACAATACATTGTAGATGTCTCTGCTTATTTACTGTATTATGCTGACGGGGTTCTGTCCTGGGAATATTATTAATAATGACCAATTTCTAGAACCGGACACGCATGATGCTTATATAAAAACTTACTTGCGTCATTGCTTATGGTTCTGTGTGGCATTTTTAGTGACTGACAGTTCCTTACCAGTGCAGAGTCTGGGTTCCTACAGGTAGCGATGATGTGTTCTGGGGATGAATTCGCAGCTGACAGTTGTTTAACAAGCTCCAGTCCCAAGCCTCGGCTGCTGCCAGTGATCAAGATACTGCGAGCAAGCATTCTTCGTCTGCGTTTTGTTGGGTTTATAAGGGCAAGTGACAGCTTATTGCGTATCCAGACCTGTTTCCCAAGGTACGGAAAAGAGATATGTAATTATGTATTGCCCAAAGCTGACTTTATAATTTGTTCATGATTGTAACCATGTATAAACGTAAGTAAGTAAATTTACTTACTTACATGATTCATTACCTTTGTAACTTGTGAGTTCATTACCTTTGTAACTTGTGAGTTCATTACCTTTGTAACTTGTGAGTTCATTACCTTTGTAACTTGTCTACCTGGAGTCTACCTGGAGAGAATTCCAGGGGTCAACGCCCCCGCGGCCCGGTCCGTGACCAGGCCTCTTGTTGGACCAGAGCCTGATCAACCAGGCTGTTACTGCTGGCCGCACGCAGTCCAACGTACGAACCACAGCCCGGCTGATCAGGTTCATTACCTTTGTAACTTGCTCAGCTATCAAAACTTTGGGGCCCAGTTCCTGGACCCATTATGTACCTCTGTAATCTTTTGACTACCGCCCACAGGATGGGTAAGGGGTGCATAATAAAGATATTAAACTAACTAACCGAAGCTGACACTTAGCTCGGCATGGCCGACGCGGCAGGGCGCTTAGCGGGCTAGCTCCTGGATTTTCAAGGATAGCTCCTGATCAGGTCACGACTGAACAGGACTCAGTGTGAATGGTCTGGGAAGATTCCAGAGCAGCGAGAGGACATCCAAGTGCATCGTTTCAGCGTAAATAGTGGAAGTGTTAAACAGTTTGTGTGGGGCTGAGTGTCCAAGTCAGGCGGGACCAGTCAGTGCCTCCTCCCTCCGCCGCCGGGGGGGAGGGGGAGGGGTGAAGATGAAGGGAACACTGGTTTTGGGGAGTCATATACCTGGAGAGAGTTCCAGGGGTCAACGCCCCTTCGGCCCGGTCTGTGACCAGGCCTCATGTTGGATCAGAGCCTGATCAACCAGGCTGTTACTGCTGGCCACACGCAGTCCAACGTACGAACCACAGCCTGGCTGGTCAGGCACCGACTTTAGGTGCCTGTCCAGTGCCTGCTTGAAGACAGCCAGGGGTCTATTGGTAATCACCACTTATGTATGCTGGGAGGCAGTTGAACAGTCATGGGCCCCTGATACTTATTGTGTTGTCTCTCAATGTGCAAGTGGCACCCCTGCTTTTCATTGGGGGGATGTTACATCGTCTGCCGAGTCTTTTGCTTTCGTAGGGAGTGACACTCGTGTGCAAGTTTGGTACTAATTCCTCGAGAATTTTCCACGTGTATATAATAATGTATCTCTCCCGCCTGCGTTCTGTATAACCCCTGTGGTTTAGCGCTTCTATTTGATTATAATAATAATCCCGCCTGCATTCTAGGGAGTACAGGTTTAGGAACTTCAAGCGTTCCCAATAATTGAGGTGGTTTATCGCAGTTATGCGTGCCGTGAAGGTTCTCTGCACATTTTCTAGGTCAGCAATTTTACCTGCCTTGAAAGGTGCAGTTAGTGTGCAGCAATATTCAAGCCTAGATAGAACAAGCGACCTGAAAAGTGTCAACATGGGCTTGGTATCCCTGGTTTTGAAGGTTCTCATTATCCATCCTGTCATTTTTCTATCAGATGCGATTGCTACGATGTTATGGTCCTTGAAGGTGAGATCCTCTTACATGATCACTCCCAGGTCTTTGACATTAGTTTTTCGCTCTATTGTGTGGTTGGAATTTGTTTTGTACTCCGATGAGATTTTAATTTCTTCACGTTTTCTATATTTGAGTAATTGAAATTTCTCATCATTGAACTTCATATTGTTTTCTGCAGCCCATTTAAAGATTTGGTTTATGTCTGCTTGGAGTCTTGCAGTGTCTTCAACGGTGGACACTGTCATACAGATTCGGGTGTCATCTGCAAAGGAAGACACGGCACTGTGGCTTATATCCCAGTCTATGTCCGATATGAGGATGAAGAACAGGATGGGAGCGAGTACTGTGCCTTGTGGAACAGAGCTTTTCACTGTAGCCGCCTCAGACTTTACTCTGATGACTACTACTCTTTGTGTTCTACTTTCTAGGAAATTATAGATCCATCTACCCACTTTTCCTGTTATTCCTTTATCACGCATTTTGTGTGCTATTACACCATGGTCACACTTGTCAAAGGCTTTTGCAAAGCCTGTGTATATAACATCTGCATTTTGTTTGTCTTCTAGAGCATCCAGAACCTTGTCGTAGTTGTCCAGTAGTTGGGACAGACAGGAGCGACCTGCTCTAAACCCATGCTGCCCTGGGTTGTGTAATTGATGGTTATCTAGATGAGTGGCGATCTTGCTTCTTAGAACCCTTTCAAAGATTGTTATGATATGGGACATTAGCGCTATTGGTCTGTAGTTCTTTGCTATTGCTTTACTGCCCCCTTTGTGGAGTGGGGCTATGTCTGTTGTTTTTAGTAACTGCGAGACGACCCCAGTGTCCATGCTCCCTCTCCATAGGATGTTAAAAGCACGTGATAGGGGCTTCTCGCAGTTCTTGATGAACACGGAGTTCCATGAGTCTGGGCCTGGGCGG